>PVJL010007894.1:0-72727 GCA_004026885.1 Lyroderma lyra | reverse complement strand
GGGGTGGGGACATCATTTTTCGAGCCCAGGCTGCTGTCTTCTGCCTTTAGCTCCTACAGAGCCACGAGTTCTTCTGTGGCTTCAGCCCAGCGGTGGCTCCGGTGTGACCCGATGACCCACGGGCGGCACCAGCGCTGCCCCCACTGCACCTCCAGCCCGGGGACAGTGCCCCAACTGGGTCACCTCACCACTTGCCGTTCGGCCTTCCTGCCTCCCGCGTACCAACGCCGCTGTGTGAAGTGCCCGCCGCGGCGCTGACCCTCAGCATCTCGGACGTCCCCCCCCCCGCCCGGCATGGCCTCCCTCGTGTCCACGCGCAGAGCCTCTATCCGGGACAGTTGGAGACGGACCCCTGAGAGCACGTGACATGGGACTGGACGCGGCTGGAGCCCCTTTGCGTCTGCGCAGTGCGCCTGCTTCGGGGTCCCTGCGGCTCCCCACCGAGCCTCTCCGGGCCGTGTGCACCAAGGCGGGGAGCAGCCGCGGGGAGTCGGGGACAGCGGCAAGCACTGAGTGGGGCGGGACGACCCGGCCGCCACTCCTGCAAAGGGTCTGGTCAGAGTGGTCATTCAGCCAGAGTATCCCCTCCTCCCGGTTCAGGGTCACCCCGAGACTCGGGTGGAAGGCCTGGGGCACCCGGACAGCGGTCCTAGGGCGGGGGTGGCGGGACTGCTCCTTAAGGGGGGGAGGGCCAGGGACGGACTCCTTGGAGCGAGCAGAGGGCTGTAGTCCTGCCTCCCACCCAGGGCCCCTGGGACGCCTACGGGGGGCCGCTCACAGAGGTGCTCCCCCCGGGGCCTCTGTGCGCCCTTCTTCCCTTCCAGAGTCCTGGACAGACGTCACTGCAGCCAGCCCCCTGCCTGCGGGTCACCGCAGAGGCCCTGCCTGGGTGTGCTCCATCATGGGCTCTGGGGCCCTGGCTTCATGTGTCACTCCAAAGCCTCCTACTCCCTCACCCAGGGACCAAGGCACATCCCAGGAAGTCTGGGCATTCCGTTTCCCCACGTTCGCATGTTGTCTCGGGTGCTTCCACGCCCCCCCGCCATAGGAGGGGCCTGAGCCAACCTCGTCCTCCGGTACAGGTAGGGAAACTGGGCTCAGAGAGACCTGCTGGAAGTGGACAGAATCATGGGCGGGTTGGTGAAATGGGTAGGGGGCATGCACGTGATGAGCTGGACCCAGGCCCCGGGGACACGTGCGTGAGCAGCCACGCTTTCCATGCGCTCACATGAGCATCACGTGCGTACACGCCGTCACTCCCCCACAGGCTCGGCAACTGGAGCTCACACCGGGGTAAGCGCACACCCACCCGCCACTGCACACGCACATACG
Organism: Lyroderma lyra; assembly: GCA_004026885.1. Classification (NCBI taxonomy): domain Eukaryota; kingdom Metazoa; phylum Chordata; class Mammalia; order Chiroptera; family Megadermatidae; genus Lyroderma; species Lyroderma lyra. Next base: position 71,395 of record PVJL010007894.1, on the reverse strand, counting down.
CGGATTTACACTCGCAGGCACACTCATTCGTACACACTCAGAGCTGCACAGCTACGGGTGTCCCCAGAGAATCACCCCCATGTATGCAGTCTGCTGCACATCCCACACATGCATCCATGCAAACAGCAAATGCACATGCACACACATCAGCTCACCAAGGAGTCCTCGCACACGTGGACACACTTCACACCCCTGCAGACTGGTGTGTTCACCCCCATGCACCTACACGGGTGCAGAGCAGCATCCAGACATCTCTACAGTGTCACTCCCATGCAGGTGACCGTGGGAATGCCCACAGCCATAGGCACAGCTTCCCACACAACTGACACGTGCCACTGCCCATGTGCTGACTCAGGCATCTCCGCCGTCACACTCAGAGCCACCCCCCTGGCTGTCCTCCCCCACGGTCCCCACAGCATTCATGTGTGCTGACTCCTTGGTGGGACCCTCCTCAGGGAAGCTTGCCACCTGGCTGTCCTGGGGACAAAGGAAGCGCCCTGCCCACTCCCACCCCATCCCCTAACCTGGGTGGCCTGGGTCCCCAGGGAGGGACGAGGGCCGCCCAGAGCTCAGAGTCCTGGGGCCAAAGTCCTGTTTGCAGGCACTGAGCGGAAGTTGCACAACCTACCCGAGCTGGCCGGTGACTCCGTTTTATTGTCTCTGGCTTCCCCTTGGCTGCAGGCCCAGGCTAGGCCCCGCCAGCCGAGCTGTTTCTCTGGAAGAGGGAAGGGAAGGCGTCTCTTCTCTCCCCTGCCCCGGGGACTTGTGGCCAGGGAGGACTTCACGAGTCCCCCGCTCTGCGTGCCACACACCCGTGGTGGAGATGCACACACAGTGCTCAGCTCCCAACCTCTCCTCTCTCAGACCATGGGCTAATGCCCAGGGAAGGCAGGGGGCCTGCTCCGGGTCACACAGCAAGCACAAGATGCAGGGGGGGCTTGCACCTGCCTCCATCCTCTTTCTAAACCATTTGTCAAAAGAAAGATCATGCAGAAACCCAATTGTTCTGTGCAGATGAGCAGAGAGCTACTCTGGGTGTGAAAGGAGAACCCCAGAGCCCGAAGTCACCCCCATCATGGCTGAGTTAGTTCACCCAACAATCAGGCTGCAGATCACCACTTCATAAGCTTACCCAATTTCTAACGACGTGTAGGAGATGAAGTGACAAGGCCTTCTTTGATGGCCACAGGAAGACAGGGTCTGGGACCTTCGGACCCTCTCCACCCCTGGAACCTGCAGCTCAGACTGGGCCATCGTCCGCTCTCCCCCACCCCACAGGGTCTTTACTCCAGTTCTGTCCAGTGGCAGCATCAGGGGTCGAGACAAAGCAAACGTTCGTAAAAATTCCAGATCGCTAAAGCTATCAGAACCCGTCCCATACCTGCCGGCCTATTTCCTCCCTCCTGCCCTCCTTCTCTTCCTTTCTTCTTACCTTTCTCTCTTCCTGCCTGCCTTCTGTCCTCAGTTCATCCCTTGAAAGTCACTAGGCAGGTCCCAGTGGGGTGGTGCGATGGCCCTTGCGGGACTAGAGTCAAAGTTGGGTGGATCACAGGCGGGTATGCCAAGGTTATGACACCTCGCCGAGCTGTTTGTGCAGCGCTGCCAACGTAAGTGCACAGTGGCCAGCGCGCAAACTTAACTGTCAGATTTGGGGTACAACGACAGCTCTGATGGCCATTCCAGACAAAGAGTTCCAAAGCTGCTTTGAAGCCTGGCCTAGGCCCTGGCATTGGTGCAGAGCTTCGAAGGTGACCATAGCGATAGTCAGCAGTGAGGTATGGAGCACTTTTTCTAGAATGAGTTCACGAAATTAATTGTCCGACCTGGTATACACAGGATGAAGCAGATGAACAATCAGCTACTGGTTAAAGGTGCCAGGTCTCTCACTAACGAGGAAGGTACAGATATGGAAAGGGGGACACTGAGGAACCCTATGGTGTTGGGCTGGAATCGGAGCCATCCACGAGAACACGTGGCTCCAGGTGTGTGCGCGCATGCGCACGCATTTCTCCTGGTCTAGTCACCGAGGTCTGGGTGCGTCCGTGTCTTAGCAGCCCATTGAGCGAAGTGGGGATCTGTGCACCCCCCGCTGCTATAAACAAACAAATGAATAAACGGACAGAACAATGTGTTTCCCTACAGGAGAATGTCACATAATAAATAAAGACAGGAAATCACCTTTTGGTAACTGTTAATAATAATTACTCAAAGCAGGAAACACCAATGAATGTAAATGGACTAAGGAGCAGGGTATTTACATGGTTCCGGCTCCAGGCGAGGTACTTGGTACTTGAAAGTAACAAAACCCCTTGACGAGGGAGAAAGCCCGTCCGGTGTCAACACCACCAGTGTCAACAAATCAAGGCTGTGCGGCGCCTGGAGGGGGCACGAGGAAGCGCCACTCCTGGGACGTTTCTGCCCGAGAGGCATCATGGGGGCGTAACCACGAGGTAACGGACCAACACAAATTGAGCAATCTTTGCAAAATGACTGTCCTGCTACCTTCAAAACATCAAGAGTGTGGAACTCAAGGCAAAACAGAGGACCCATTCTTGGCTGAAGGAGACGGCAGAGATGTAACACAGATGCTGAGATGGGTCACTTGCTGGTGTCATTTACACAAAATTGACATCAAATGACACCAGATTGCCGGTCATGGGCACAACTGGTGAAACTCCAGTAGGGTGTCTTGATGAAAGGCATATGGAGTTCTTTGTACTACCCTTGAGACTTTTTCTTCATTTAAAATAGTTTAAAATAAAATTACTTTTAAATCCCATGCAACACAACATTATGAAAGTGTCAGGAAGGCTCCTGGATGGAGGTCTCCATAAAATGAGGAAACACGAGGGTCACCGGACAACCGCCTCTCCCGGAGGAGGGTTTAGGATGAACTGAGGTGGTCACCTAGAAACGAAGCAAGCAAAAGCAAAAGAAAAAAAATTCAAGAAAATAAATATATCATAGTACTCTACATGGCTGGGCTGGCAATAGCATTCACATTGTCACAAAGTAAACCCCAAACATTTATTTCACCAATAAATTATGATGTGATTATAGAAGGAAGGTAGTACCAGAGGAAGCAGGGAGGGAGATGCATGGGCAGGCCATTCTTACCTTCCCAAATAGGAAGACAATGGATTATATCTAAAACTGAAAAATCAAGAAATAACAGTACTTCACAGAAGCAAATGAAGAAGAAACCGCTGTATCTTCTTAAAAGCATTTGCTCTGGTGGCTGGGAGTTGGGGACAAAGATTTCATTATAAATCTTGAAGAGCAAAGGGCTTGTATAGTTTTAATAAAACTTGAAATCCAAATAGAAAAATATAATGAAAATAAATACATGTCGAGCAAACAATATCTTTGAACAATTTGTGGAGTCGACTGTTTAGCAAAATCTCCAAAAGTATCTCCCAAATGCTAACATGCTGATAAAACAGAAAATTACTTTTTGAGGAAGTGTTTTAAACTCAGTCTAAAAATGAAAAATTCCCATGTGATACTATGAAGAAATAGTCATAGAATATTATTTAGGAAGAAGAAGACATGCACTGGAAGAGTAAATGTCTCATGACCCCTTTCGCTTTGGGCCACGTTGGACAGTCCTTGAAACACCCATTAGAAAGATATACATTGAATCCAAACGAATACGTGAAAAAGGTTTGGGAAAATCAGTCCATTTTGGTAAAACGGGCAGTGGTCTGCAACGAGCCTGTGGAGAACTCACTTTGGCCGAACGGGACTCTGGAGGTTTGGTGGCCTCCCCCCGGGACCTGAGGACCCTCCCCCGGGTGCAGACCTCCTCCACCCTAGTCGGCCCCTCCCCGGAGGGGAGGACTCCGCTGTTCGCAACAGCCCCGGGTGGTGTGAACGTGAAACCCATTCCCCAGATGAGCCTCGGAAAGCTGGAGAAAGGGATGGACTTGCCCAAAGTAGGCTGACCAGATGTCCCGTTTTAGACGGGACAGAAGACAATGGGACTGTCCCGTTCCATAACGGTACGTACGTCCGGTCAGCCTCCGGACACCTTGAGTTTAGCCCCATGGGACGAGGCTGACCCTGCACACTGTCTGAAACGGGTCAGGACCGTTGCTCTCCGTCCCGTTTGAAGTCCCGTCTGGTCAGCCTGGCCCAAAGCCTCCCAGTCAAATAGTAGCTGAACTGAACTTGGCACACGGGTTGATGTGCTCCAAGGCCAGGGTTCTCTCCTTGCTCCCTCACCCCTTGACTCCCCCACCTGTTGGCGCCAGACCTGATTAAAGCCTTGTGGCCCCTGAGATGGGCTGGGAGGCGATGTGTCATTACAGCAGGAGAGGCTGGAAGCTCCCACCATGTGTCATTATGTCTAATTACATGAGCTCGGGCTCCTGCGTGGGCTGGTGGAGCCAGAGCGTCTCCACGCCCAGGTGCCCAAGGACTTTCTGAGGCTGAGTCCCAGGACAGGGGCTGCCGACAGCCCTCGCCACAGCCCTGGGAGCAAGGCCCATGTCCCCTGCATCTGCTGGGGACAGCCCAGCTCCAGGCTCCTCCCTGAGGCAGTGGGGAAGCCTGGGGGAAGCTACTGTCTGTCCCCGCCTCTCCGGACCTTCTCAGAAGACTCCCAGCTGGGCAGGGATTGGAGCAGAAGGAGATGGCTACCCCAGGAGCACAGCCCCTAATTCCCCTCATCACACCCCCAGACAGACAGATGGACAGACATGGGCACACATACACTTTGAGCAAAGAATTGCTTGCACTTTCATCAACTCCATTGTGTGCTCACTTTAGGGGAAGGGCAAGTGAGTAGGAATGTGGGGGTGGAATGGGGGAAGATGAGGGTCCCTGTCCTCTCTGGGCGGAGCCAATGGAAGCAACCTTTCGCATGTGATCACTTAATAAATGTTCCAGAGGCTGGTGTAGCAAAATAAAGTCCCTGGTCTTAAGGAGTTCACTTTCTAAGGGGTGATGGGCAATAAGCAGGCATCCGACTATCCGGTGTAGCAGATGGTGACATTGTTGTGAAGAAGTAGGGCAAGGGTGAGGAGCACCTGTCTACAGATGATGAGCTGGCTGGAGAAACAGTCAAGCCACTTTCCCCTGACTTGCCCAACTCAAAGGATAGATGGAGAGACAACGTGGGGACTGAACAAAGGAGCCCATCACCCCAGTTGTGCCCACTACTACTCTTTTACCTCCTCTCCTCTAATATTGCTTTCCTTTTAAAAAATTAAATATCGATATGAACAGATAATAAGAAAATTACATGACACTCATATACCAACTACCCATGTTAAAAACTTGTTTTAAATATTTTTAGATTTGTGAAAAACAAAAACTTTTAAGTGCAATCAAGTCTCCCTGTATCAGTCAGGACAGGCTAGGCTGCGCAGCAGTAACAAACAATCCCCAAATCGCAGTAGCTTTACGTAACCAAGGTCACTCTCTGCACCCAGTGGGGATTGACTGGAGAGAGCTGTGCTCATTGCAGTCGCTCAGGAGCCCAGACAGATGGATGCTGTGACCTCAGCAAGAGACTTTGGGGATTCATCATGCAGGGAAGGAATCATGAAGACTTCTCACACATTCGCTCTTAAATGTTTCCATTAGGAAGTGGTGGATGTCACTTCTGCTCATTGGCAAGTCCATGTCCAAGTTCAAAGGGGCAGTAGAGTGTAATCCTCCCATGTGCTTGGAAAAAGAGAACCGAAATGTCAGTGAGCGTTGCCATCTACCATATTCCCCACCCCATTTCCGTCTGCTCCCTCCCTCCCAGAGATTAGCCCCATCTGCAAGCTGTGTACCACTTTCATCTATGGATTTTCTTTTAACTTTTAGTGTACCTGTATGCATCACTAAGTAAATCACAAAGGAAATTAAAAATTATTTGAATCGAATGACAATGAAAGCAAAACATGACGATTTGATACACGTATGTACGTATTACTAAATGATCACCACAATAAAGTTAGTTAAGACATTCATCACCTAGTTACCATTTGTGTGTGTGTGTGTGTGTGTGTGTGTGTGTGTGTGATGAAAACTTTTAAAATCTACTCTCTTAGCACCTTTCAAGTACACAGCATAGTATTGTTAGCTGCAGCCGCCAGGCCGAGCTGTGCTTCGGACGCGCAGAGCTTTCTCATCGGCAGGGCGTACGCTTCGGACGTGCTCACACTCTTTGGATGCGTGAATTGTACGGTATGTGGACTGTATTTCAATAAAGCTGATAAACAACTGAGTTCAGTGGCTTCTTACTCCTCTCCCTCTCATTTCTTCTCTGCTCCCAAGCAATTCCTTTCCTATTTCTCTCTTTCTGCCTCTTTTTACAAAATGTCCTTATTCTGCATCGGCCCATGAACCGAATGAATTGCCAAAGAGAGGATTCTCTGGGGACGTGGCGGAGAAGTTACGGAGCAAACACAGAATTCTCTCACCCACCGGGGAGGCCGTGGGCAGCAAGACCGAGCTCAGGGCGGGCCGGTGAGCACCCAGTGCACGGAATGTGAGAAGGGGTCACCCCCAGGATGTGCGAGACAGGTTGGCACGGAGAGTGAGCGCTTCCTTGCATTGCGTGAGTGTGTGGTATAATACACAAATATAAAACTCATCGCTTAGACCACGTTCAAGAGTGCAGTTCGGTATATTCACTATGTTGTGGAACCATCACCACTATCAGCTTCCAGAACATTTTCATCACTCCAAAAGGAAACCCTGTACCCATTAGCCCTCGCTCCCCAGGTCCCCTCCCACCGCCCCTGCCAATCACTAATCTGCTTTTCATCTCAGTGGATTTGCCTGTTCTGGACATTTTACACGAATCAAAACCACACCAAACGTGGCCTTGTCGCTGGCTCCTCCTTCGCTCAGCGTCCCCGCGTAGCGCGGACCATACTTTGCTCTTTTTCAAGGCCACGTGACACTCCGTCTTCCGGTTGCAGCACATCTTGCTTATCCACGTTGACGGACGTTTTAATTGTTTCTGCCTCTTGCCTACTGGGAAATGGAGCTGCTGGGAACCTTGGGTGCCAGTTTTTGTTTGAATACCTGCTTTCAGTTCTTCTGGGTATACACGCAGGAGGGGAATTGCTGAGTCATGGGCTAATGCTGTTTAACCTATTGAGGAACCATCTCCCTAGATTTTGTACCTTGGGCACCTTGCTTGGTTCATCTTAGCCCAGTCCTGGTGTACGCTCACCCATTTATGACTTTTGTCCCCATGCCACCACCATCCCCCATCCACGTGAGCAGATTTGAGGTAAAGGGTTGACATCGACGACAATTCTAAGTCATATTCGGGGGGGCCAGCAGGGATGTAGAGCTGGGACACAAGGGAGATGCCGGCAGTGGGGCTGGAGAAGTCAGTAGATGCCGGGTTGTCATTCTCAGGAGTTGGGACTTCACGCTGTGGGTGACAGGGAGGCAGGGAAGAGAAACTACCAGGGAACTCTTTCTGAGCTGGAGGAAAAACCTGCCCTAAGAGTTGTGAGCACACAGGGACACTGGGAAAAGTCACTCGAGTCCTATGCTGTCCTAACTCCATGCAGGAGTTCAAGGTAGCCCCTTCCACCCTGCGGCCCTCCGTTTCTCAGACTGGAACATGGAGATCATGAGCTGCTCCCAGCAGTCGCAGGTGAATTCTGTCTGGGAGCTGGCTTTGTGATCTGTGAAGCTCAGGATAGAAGCTTCCACCTGAAATGTTTGCTCCAGAGGATTCCAGAACATGTAGAACTTCAGGGAGACCCGACTCGATTTGGCTGTATGGAGGCATCTGAAAAGTTGTAGGTCGTTTAAAGTCCATCAAGGGAGACTCATTTACGATACACGTCGGCACCCGGTGGTGAATCCTCAGGTGTGACGTTTGTGTTCCATCAATTGGAATGTTCACATATTGGGTTTACAGCTCAGCCAGGTTCTGAAAAGTCAGTCCAAACTGCGTGGAGGTGGAGGTAGAGGCAGGACTCCGATTTCCATGGTTTTCGGAGTGAGGGGACTCTCCCCCGAACCCTACCTTCATGAGAAGAGGCCTCGGGCCTCCCACGGGCCTTGAGACGGGAGGGCTCTGGATGGAAGAGGAAGGGGAGACTGTGTTTTCCCTGCCCACGGAGCCTGGGTGCCCACGGAGCCTGGGGGTCAAACCAGATTATGTTAGGTCAAGGGGGTGCCGTGATCTTACCTGGGGAATTTGCAGATGACCAAGATTTGCAGGGAAGGAGACCAGGGACTTTTTCTGGAGGGACAGGGTTATTTTAGACTCCAATCCCCATTTGTAGAGGGACCTTTAAGCCCATGCCAGGCACTTGGTACTTATTAATATTCTCCCATTTCATTTCCTCGACAGTCCCTTAATTTACAGGCAAAAGCCAGCAACGCTCGACTACAGCCATCCTTTGGGAGGCTCGCCAAGGTCACAGCGCAAGTTAAGCACTGGGACCTGAATTTGAACCCAAATCTCGTGACTCAAAGCTTGGGGCTGGTTCCACCAAGCCACCTTGAATTCCCCTTGAGGACAACTGAGAGTCAGACGTGTGGGTGGCATCTGGGACAGAAGCAAACTTCTCAGCGGTCAGTGCTAAGGTGATCCTGTGGGAGGGTCAGTTGTGTCTTCTCTTTCTGGTTTGTCCTGGAAAGCCCCACGTCTTCTGCAGAATGGCTTCCTAAGTATCCTTGTGTCAAGTTTACGCCAAGGGCAGCCAAAGGCCAGGCCTGAGCTGGAGGCCAGAGACGTGGGGCTCAGGGCAAAGGGCCTCAACTGGCCTGGGCCCCCTGCAAGTAGGTGCAGTAAGTCTGTGTTCATTGGCCCCCACTGTCCCCAGGGGTCTGACAAGCTGGGGGAGAGTCCCCCAGACTGAGACGACCCTCACCCCAGTAGGGTTTCCTAGAATGCAGCGACTATATGGAGAGAGTGGGGACTTCAGATTGAGACCTGGATTCAAAAGTGCTAGCACGCCCGCCTGGGCCCTGGTGTGGCCCTGGGGCGGTACCATGATGGCCGGCCATGGTCCCCGTCCTTTGGGAGCTCCCAGTCCAGGGAGGAGGCCAGCTGGTAGGTAAGGGCTGCAGTAGAGGGGTGCACAAGGGACCCTAGGAGAGGGTCAGGGAAGACTTCGGAGGGGGAGAGTCTAAATATTTAACAACCTGCTTGTCACAGTCACTGACCAATCAGAATGAGTCCCATCTATGAACAATCAGTGTGACTATTAATGCCCTGGGAAAGGGCATTTGATTTGGGTCCCAAAAGATGAATACGAGTTTTTCGGGCCCCTGGGGAGAAGGGCATTCCCGGCCGAGAGAGCTTATGGGCTAAGTCCCAGTGACCAGAAAGGGCAGGGTATGCTTTGAGTAGGGGATGCTTGTGGGAAACAGGAGGAGGAGAGGGGGTCTGGATTACCAGACCAAGTTTGGATGGCAGGTTCGGACATGGCTGATGTGGTATTGAGCACCGGAGACTCTGACACACAGACACCGCAGTGGGAGTTCCCGGGGTCTGGACATGACGCCCACTATAGGCCCGCGGCGTCCACTTGGGGCAGAGGGGTTGCTTGGGGTCTGGGTCCAGGCCCCAGGCTCCTGGGAGAGGGTCTGGCATGGGTAGGCCAGGAGGCGAGGCTCAGTCCAGGGGCTCTAGGGAATCTGTTGGACAGGGAAACTGAGGCAGATTCTTAGTTGTGTGGGTGGGACTGACACAAAGCGAGGTGGAGACACTGGCGACCCAGGCTCCTCCAGCTTTCATGGCAGCCCCCAGAGTGCTCAGGAAAAACTCAGGGAAGACTTTGGGCCTGAGGAACCCGGTTCTAGCACAAGCTCTGCTGCTCACATGCTGTGCGATCTTGAGTAAGGCATAAACCCTCTCTGGGCCTCAGGTTTTCCATATCCAGCATGAGGGAGCTGATTTCTCCCTGGGGAATTCAGGGTGTGCCAAACAGATCATCTCCTGCCCGTCACCCTACCTGGCCTCGTGGGAAACACGAGGGACTTGGACTGAGTTGGGGTGTCGACTTTGACACGCACTGGATGTCTGACTCTGAACAAGAGGTAAGTTCCGGGATGGGCAAGGTCAATGCTGTATGGAATAAAGAGGAAAACTCTGGGGTTCTGGAGACAAGACAATAGAAGTGGAGGCCGAGGAGCCGGGCCCCTCCCTTGCCTCCTAAGGGTGACGTTTCCTGGCCAGCCTGCTCCACGGCAGGGCCTTGCGGCCGCTGGAGCCCAGAGAGGAGTGAGGAGGAAGGCCATCTCACTTACTGTCCTCGCAGGAAAACTCTGAGGACAGATTGGGGTGCAGTAAGTAATAAATAGCCATCAGCCAGGGCTGCCCTGAGGAGACGGGAGCCTCTGATCCCCTGGTGATGACAGGAGATGCAGAAATCCAGGAGCATTAGCGGCGGAGAGACACGAGTAGGCACCGAGCAAAGCCACCCTGAGAGGGCGCGACGTCACGGTCACAAGCAGGCTGTACGACGCGTCTGCAGGACGACTGGCTGGGTTAGCGCCCCCCTCCAGCGACCCGGGAGAACTCAGGTAAAGAGCTGCGCCACTTTGCAGCCCTTTGGGAACTGGATTTGGATTGGATCGTTTTTTTTTTTAATCTCATGCATTTGCTTGCTGGTTGGTGGCTTCATTTCTTTTCCTTGGATGTGACTCCCTGCTGACTGGTCTTGGGCCGAGGGTGGGAAAGCCCATTTATAGCTGGGGTACGCAGGTACGGGGGAGGCTTTCTGATGCTTAGACTGCAATAGTTGTTCAGTGTGTATCTGGCCCCTTCCTGTGCACCAACCATCACCCTCGCCCTGGGACCCTGCCTATGGTTGTCTCAAACCCCCAGACTAACCAATTCTTTCATGCTCTCCAAGCGGTCTGCGCCCCCTGACGCCCCACCTCTCCCCACACAAGAATTCTTCACCTACAGCGCGGGAATCCCACCGAGAGCTGCTGAATTGGTTTTCTTTCCACGTCCTTTCTCTCCCTCTCCAGCAGGGGCTGGGCTGGGATGCAGCTGGTGGGGTGCAGGGGGGCTCTCCCCCAGACAGCGCCTCCGCACAGCCCCTCAGCCCGTCCCACCCGTCCCGCATTCCTCCATCCTTAACGCCTCCTCTGGGACCGCAGGGCTGAGGGAGGGGGGCCCGGACTGGCGGGGAGCAGGGGTGGGGCTTGGCTCGTGCCTTCACTGGAAACAAACCTCAGGCCTTCCTGTCCCCTCTCAGCGGCTGCAGGCTCCCAGACCGGGGAGCCAGGAGTGTTAGCTTTTGCTAAATCCACGTGGGGACACGGGGGAGCTGGAGACGGAAAGGGGTCAGGGTAGTTTGGAAAGGCAGAGGGACTCCTGCCACTTTGGGGACCCTTCACGGCCCCTTTAGGCTCCCAGACAATGGGACAAGCTACTAGCCCGGGGTCCCACAGCCAGGAAGTGGAGGGGCCGGGGTTCGAGTCCGGGTTGGTTCCACGGCCCTGCTCGGCCCCCGCGTACCTGTGTCCCAGGTGCGGTGGGAGGCAAGCCCTTCCCGCACGCCTCTCCCGGGTTGTGACATTCTTCCCTTCACGGATTTATCCATGGCCTTGACGGAGGCTCCCGCCCCTCCCCCACTACGTTCTTGGGGTCTTAAAACCGTGACTCATTTCGACCCGACAGGATTGTCAGAGATTGGTTTGTCCCATTCCCTCTCCGGGCAGATAGGGAAGCTGAGGCCCAGAGGGGGCCGTGACGTGCGGACGGGGCTGGAATCCGGACTCTGCCATTTACTTTCGGGGTGACCTTGGGCAGTGGCCGTTACTGCTTGGCGCCTCAGATTTCTCAGACATTAAGTGGGGATCGTGACACCTTCGTCGGGGGTTGTCGTGGAGGCGGCGGCACAGACCTGGCACCGCGCAGGCACTGGCACAGGCGGCTGCCTGCCTGCCTCCCTAGCAAAGGACACCTGAATCCGAAAGCCCTCGAAGCAGGGCCGCCCCCCTGGAACTGGGCCTGGGGAGGGGCGAGGGGCGACCAGGGAGGGATGGGGTCCGGCTGGTCTGCGGGGCCCATGGGAGCTGGTTGTTCGACGTTTGGAAATTGCAAGGCAGCTGGTAGCCCCAGCTCAGCCCTGCTGGGAGCACTTTACACTATGGAAACTGGCAAACGCTGCAGATCGGGGGTGTTTTTGTTCTTTAAATAAAGGCAAAGAGCGTGCGATTCGCCAGAAGAAGGGAGTGACTCGTGGTTATCATTATGCCTATTTTACAGACGACACTTTGGGGCTAGCTGTGCCAACTAAACGTGTCCACGTAGCTATTATAGATGGCAGCTACACCATTTCCCTGCCGTGCGACCTTGGGAAAGTCACTTTGCCTCTCTGGGCTGTTGTGTCAGGCAGCGAAACTGAGGCCAATACCCAGCTGCATGGGTATCTTTAAAGGGAGAGAACCCCGGCCCCTCCTCATCATAGGCTCGTTGGGATGATGAACTGAAATGACAGGTAAAATGCAAAGTGCTGGGTCGTGAGGCTGATAAACAGCTGACGGTGGCATAACTGTCCGCGGGTGCCGGCTTGGCGTCTCCCCCAATCACAACCGAATGAGAAATGCGTTATCACCTTTGATTCCCCAATGAGGAAACTGAGGCTCTGGTCCGGGAGGAGACCTGTTCAAGGCCGCATGGCTCCAAGGCCGGTCCCTGCCAAGCCCCCCGAGCCCCAGCCTGCTCCGGGGGGCCGACGGCGGAGTGCAGGCTGTGGTCGTCGGCCCCCGGCTTCGGGCAGAACGCGTGAGGTCCGGACGGCTGCTTGTGCCAGGGGGCTGTCCCAGCAACTCGGCTCGGAGCCCGACGCCGCGATGTTGAGCCCGGCAGCGCCCACGTGGGCCGCCTTCCTCGGGGCCTCTGGAGCCCCCCACCCGCTCACGGCCTCCTCTCGCGGGCTCCTGTCCCCATGCACCCTGCCTCGGGAGAATCACCCCCCGAAAGCGGGGCCTGCAGCATCTCACGGACGGAGGGAACGTGGATGTCCTCTCCCGGGGCCGGTTAGCTGCTCCCACCCCTGGTGCAGAGGGCTGGCTTCAGGCTGCGGGTAGAGACTGGCAGTGCCTGGGCCCTGGCAAGCCCCTGCTGCTTTTTTTTTCTAAGAAAATTTTATTTTTAAAGAAAATTTCCAATTCCAGTTGACATTCAATATTGCATTAGTTCTGGCAAGGCCCTGCTCGAAGAAGCCTAATGCAGCGTTCCCGGAGCCCACGTCCTGCCCTCCCCTGCTTCTCGCTCTCATTCCCGTTCAGCCGCCATCTAGTTCCTTCTGCTCTAGCCCCCGAGACAAGCCTGGCCAACCCTGAAGCCTGGAAAAATCACACCCCTCCCAGAAATCCGGGGGCAGGGCCGCGAAACCCAACGACCAAACGCCCTCCTTCAGAACACTTCCCTCATGTTTGGCATCTGGGGTGACAGGTAGATGCTGTCATCAGCCCCGAATCCAGGGGGCCCCTTGCCTGCATCTGTTCTCAGAGCAGTCAGCCCCTCTGGGCGTGCAGGGGAGGCCTCAGGCCTAAGGGAGACTCACCTTGGCCACGTGCTCCAGGAGTTTGAGGAGGGCGCTTTGCATCCCGCTCCTTTGCTCCCCCAAAGCCAAGGGGGTGCCTGGACACCTGCAGAACAAGTATGGTCAGTGTGGGACGCTATTGGCTCAGTTCAAAGCAGAGCCATGTTGGAATTGTGTGTTACACAACTTGGCTAACCTCTGCACACGTGCATTTTCTCGTGTGTCAGCATTCTCCCTGGGGACATTGACACCCGTGTCATGGAGCCGACGCCTGGGCTACACAACTGCAGAACTCAGTGCCCGGCTGAGGCGATCTGTTTGTTCATTTATTCACACCCGAGCACGCTGCTATACACCTTGTGTTTTCTTCACTTCTTGGAGACCACGTCCTACCCCTCCATAAAGAGCCACCTCCTTTTATGACTGCATCACAGTCCAGAACATTCGCACTTGAACCCGTGTCTAGCGAGCACCTGCTCTGTGGCTAGGTCTAAGCCCAGCAGGAGCTAACGGAAGTTTGTGCCACGGCCCCTGCCCTCAAGGACGGGAAAACCTCAGAACACTGGACACGCAAAGGAGAACAATTTCTCCAATGGCCCCCAAGTTCACTTGTGAGGCGTGACTTCACAAACTCGGCTGTGCAAGTTGAGACAATGCGCTTCTGCATTCTGGGCCTCAGTCGGCTCATCCGTAAGATGAGGGCCGCCTCAGGATCGCGGCAGTCACGTGAGGCTGCATTTCTGAAGACACTTAGTGGAGAGTCAAAGCCTGTGCCACAGGGCTGGAAGTGGGGAGCTGAGGGACAGCGCGTTAAGTGCGGGGCGTCAGGCCTCTTCCCACCTGGAGGAAAGCACCTGGGGAGCCTTTCGTGCCTTACCTGCTGCAGTTCACCTGCCAAACAGTTCTCTCCTCCCACCTTGGGCAGTGGGCCGGCTGCCATCTCTGAGTCGGCTACAGGTTTGGCGTGGTAGACCCCCCACCCGGGAGGCCCTGGAACGTGGACACGGCACAAGTTAGTCATCTTAAATGAAGGCGGGAAGGGCTTTGGGGGGTTATCATTCCAACTCTCGCTGTACAGATTCGGCCAGCCGGAGCCAGAGATGCACCAGGTGAGGTCCCCACATCCCACCTCCCTTCCTTACCCGCCGATCCTTGCTGTCTCACCGCACAGACCCAGCCCCTGCTGACCCGTGCTGAGCACCAACAGCTGGCTTTCACGTACCTTCTCTTGACTGACCTTCGCAACTACTTTGAGGTAGTGACCGCTGCTCATTTTGCAGACGAGGAAACTGGGACTCCGAGACCGTTGATCCTAAAGCAGTAAGAGTTGGTACTCTGTCCACCCCCCAGGAACACTCAAAACCACTGTGCCCCACAGGAAGAGGTGGCGTTTGTGGCTGCTGAGAGGCGTCAGACAAGGAGATGGGGCTGTGGCAATGCTCTTCGGGCTTGCTCACAGAACACCGGTTTGCTTTCGGGACCCCTGTTCTCTCCTGATATTGAGCTGAGTGAGACTTCTTCTCTCCCCTCCCCTGGGGTAGAGGTGGGGATGGACTCACCCGGGCCTGTGCACCTGCCCAGAGCTGGGCACAGGGAGGCACAAGAGTCATGGTGTGACCAGAGGTCCCTGTGTGCCGGGGACCGTCCTGGGTTATTGTGCCTGCTGTCCCCTTTCACTGCCGAAAGTGTTCTGGATCGGACCATACATTAGAAGGCCACCTCGTTGTTCACGTCAAATGAAGCGACAGCCGGCCAGGTGGATAAATAAATGAACAAACAGATCACCTCAGCCGGCACTGAGTTCTGCACTTGTGTAGTCCAGGCGTCGGCCCCGTGACACGGGTGTGAATGTCCCCAGGGAGAATGTTGACAGACGAGAAAATGGATGCCTGGAGAGGTCAGCCAACTCACCTAACACACCGTTCAAGGAGGCATCCGATGGGTCCAGCGCCCGTGTTCCAAATGGCGAAAAATACGAAAAGAACAAAATGCACGCGCGCACGCACATGTGCGCGCCTACAGACACACCCACACCGAGTGGCGTCTGGGAGCAGACGCGTCCGGCCACCCTGGTCCCCCCACGGAGGAGGAGGACGCGGGAGCCAGGCGGGAAAGGAAACTTCACCATGAACCCTCTCCCTTCGGCACCTTTTGAATTTTGAACCATGGGCAAGTATTATCTATTAAAAAAAATTAAATATTTTAAAAACCAAAAGAGCCAAAAAGGAGGTTTATTATTTTTTAAAAATGAACTCTGTGGTGGCACGGAGGGGACTGACGCTTCCTGCATTCACTGTTACCAAGACGCTCAGTTGATTTCCCAGCATGCACTGGGCAACGGGAAAATCCTAGAAGGTCAAAGTCGACCAGACTTTAGGAGACGCGCTCCCATTTACCAGTCGGGAAACGGGCCCGGGGTCACACAGGGAGTGAGCGGCCCAGCTCGGCCGGGCAGGGGTCCTGACCCCAGCCAGCTGCGTGTGCTGCTCCTGAAAAGCCCCATAAATTCTTGTGAACGTTCTTGGTCAGAGGCACAAGCATCAGGATGTGCAGAAAGACCAACAGACCAGAGGCCCCTATTCCCTATTTGATATCATGTAAAATCTGAGTCCCCCAACGCAGTCACCTTTGCACACAACCAGGGTGACCCTCAAGTTGACCATCTAAATCAAGACACTTGTGGGGTGAGAAAGGGGGTGCTCTTACTAATGGGGAGTCAGACGACAGGCACAAAAGAGGCTGCCCGGGGAAACCAACAGAACCTCCCACTAAAATTCCCAACGTCAGGAAGCTGGCAGGATGACATTTTGGACAAAGGGCCATTCAAGGACCGTGGTGTGATTCCAGTACTTCATGCCCAACCTTCTCCTCCCCGCCCTTTCCCGTAAAACACCGACGACAGCGTAGACCCGGGTCGTGTTCAAACCGCTGCTTCTGCGAGCCCTGGCGGCTTCACCTGCAAATCGGAAGCGTGTCCCCGCCCCCTCGCGGGACGCCAGAATGAAGTCTCTCTGCGAGGGAGGGGCTCGGCCGGGGAGAGGGCGCCCAGCGAGAGTGGTTTCTCTTCCCCTAATGGAGAGAAATAATGAAACGACACAGGCTTAATCCTGAAACTCTTGGGGATGAACAGAGAGCCTTTCTCCCAGACCAGATCCGTAAACGCCACTGTGGGGGGAAGAGTGTCAGGCACCATGTGCAGGGACGTGGTGGTTCTAATTTGGGGAGTCATTTTGCGAAGCACCTCTTCACGGTGACTCATCTGGGGACTTGCTGAAAAATCCTTTGAGCTAAAAACAAAAGTCGAGTGGGTCTCCAGTTGCACTGAGCCTTTCCCTCCACCCGCTGTCCCAGCCGGGGTGGTGGGGACAGTGGTGGGGAGTGGGAGGGTCCCTAGGTGGAACTTAACCTGATTTTCCCCAGCATGTCACCCAGGGCTGGGACCAGGCCAGAGGGAAGAAAGTAGGGGGTGAGGAGGAAGAAGGCGAGGAAAATGGGGTGGGGGGTGACTTCTCTCTCCGCCTCCCCCAAGTACTGCTATTGAAGTGTCCTGTCCCAGCCCCACCGGTTCATGAATTATTGTCCAAAAGGAATGGGAGGGGGTGGACAGGACTTCATTATTCCCCTAACACTCAACAGCAGCCCTGAGCTGGCCCGCAGCCAGACCTGTCTCTGCTGCTTGTGGCTGGCTCCGTGAGCCGATCTCTCTGAGCCTCAGTTTCCTAACTGGAAAATGAGACGATATGTGGGGACCCCAGTGGTGCTCCCTAAGTTTCCTTCAAAGGGGAGTTTCAGGTTCTCGCTCTGCATGTCGTGCGCCATGATGGTTCTGGGAGCATGGGGCCTGTCCCCGACACAGAAGGCCTCTAGTCACCTCCCCCGCTCTCATCCAGGCCTCTGTTCAAACGTCACCTCACCTGGGATGCCTTCTCCCACCACCCTTTATTCCTTCTCTGCTTTATTTCCTCTGCCAAACTTATCCTCAAATATCAGATAGTGCCCCCCCAACCCACCCCCAGACTGAAGCCATAGTTTGTTCACGAACGTATCCCAGTGCCTAGAATAGTACCTGACCCGTAGAAAGCGCCGGGCTGAACGAATGAACGAACTGATGCTTGTGCGTGAATGTAGTCAGTATCACTCCTAACACTGCAATGCACTTTCTCAGACCTGGTTCTTTGTTATTTTTTGCAACGTTTGTGTTTTACAGTTAACTCTTCAGTCCATCTAATGTTTATTGTGAGGTCTATCCGATGAGGTGAGATTGTAAACAGATCTCCAACTAAACGGCTGACCAACGTGCAGGACGGTCCACTTTGCTCCTGGTGGTTAGCGGAAGGGCTGGGATTGGGCTGGCTGCTCTGGACCTGCTGCGGCCTGGTCTGCCCCTGCTACCAGCAGCCCAGAGCTATGTTGTTCATGAGGTTGGGACTGCCCAGACTAGGCAGAGGCACTGGAATTAGACAATCTGTGGTCCAGCTCCCAGCTCAACCCCTTGCCAGCTGGGTGACTTGGGGCAAGAGAATTTGCTTTCTAAGCTTCCGTTCTAAGCCTCATCTACCCCATCTGTAAAAAGGGCTTGAAAATAGCATAACACCTCCTTCACAGACCAGCTGTGGGACTGAACACAAAGCTGGCAGAGTGTGCAGACTTGAGTCTGGCACACAGTGGGTGCTCAGCTGTGTCATTGTTATAGATCATAGCCAACTGAAGTGAGTTCACTCACTGGGCAAATGAGGCCCAGCGGGCATCTCTTTGTGCCCAAGCTGGGCAGCTGGCAGGCAGTCAGTGTCAGTCCCTGGTCCTGCCCTCCTGGGGGACACAGCACAATTTTACATGTGGAGAGGCAGCAAGGGTGGAAACAGGAAGTATGCCAGCCAGGAGCTGCCCTGCCCCTTTTGTGGGGGGAGGGGTTCCCTGAGGAAGTGCAGCAAGGAACTGAGCTGCTGCCTTTGGGCCCCCATGGAGACTCCTCTGTCTCCTTAGAGATGTTAAGCATTTATTAGTGGAGTCTTACTTCTTCCAGAAACTTCTGCACATAAACTCTTACTGGTCTTGGGCTCCACAGGAAATGGGGAGCTCCAGATGAGGAGGTGTTGGTCTTTGGAGAGCAGGGAGCAGCACCCTCACCACATGGAGATACCCTGGGAGCCCCGCATTCAGCAGGCGCAAAAGGAGCGCTTGTCGATCGGCCAGTTTCAGTATAACCAGGGCCATGATGGGAACAATGTTAGGGGAGGGGTACCCATGGATGCGTGCGGGGCGGGAGGGGGCATGGTGTTGGCTGACTGCAGACCCTAATTCCAAGTGCCTAGTGCCCGAGAAGGGGGGTGATGCTGGGCCTGACTCGCCGCGTGCGTTTGGGCCTCACTTTCCCTGTCTTTGAAATGGGAGAGGAGCCTGAGCTGAGCGGGACCCTCGCCGTCCACAAGGCTTGGGGGAATGGAGGGCTCGGGCGTGGTGAGGGAGCAGCCTGGGCGCCCCCCGGCCTGCGTGGCGGCAGCGCGCACGAGCGCAGGGGGCGGCGCGGCCCCGGGCGGGGAGGGGCGGGAGCGCGCGCGCGGGCCCGCGCCAGCGGCGGAACCGAGCGGGCGTGCGTGCAGCCGCGGCGCCGCCAACTCTTGTGGGACCCAGCGATCCGACCGGCCGCCGGGTCCTCCCGCCCGCAGCCGAGCCCGCCGCGCGCGCCGGTAAGTGGCCTGGGGCCGGGGCCGGCTGAATCGGCCCTCGGCCGGAGGAAGGGGCGGGGGCCGGGCCGCGGGGCCGTCACCCATACCCGAGCCGAGGGGGGTGCGCGCGTGAGGTCGGGCCGCGTGTAAGCGTGCGAGTCCCAGTGTGTCCGCGGCCGTGAGCGTGGTCGGTGTGGCCCTCTGTCCCTCCGGCTGCGCTCGCAGGAATGTGTGTGCTGTGTCGGAGTTGGTGCGTGTGCACATCAGAGTTCCAAGTTGTGTGGTTTGGAGTGAATTGTGTGTGCAGGAAATGGGCATGGCTCCCACTTACCCATTTATTGAGTGTTTACTGTGTGCGCAGCACTTCATCTGAGCTCTCATTTTTGTGACTACGTATGGATTCAGGGAATACACGTGTGTGACCGTTTACAGTGATTTGTGCGTGCACGCATGAGCCCGTGAGGACAGCCGTGTACGTTTGTGGATATGAGTGTGTAATCAGGGTACAGGAGTGTGTGAATGTGGTTATTGTGGAGCCTGAGGGTCCCCGTGTGCGCTCGCCGGCCTTCGTATGTGATGTGCCTGCTGCTGGCCCTGATGCCAGGCAGCCCAGGGAGAGAAGCAGCCCTGCCTTGTTTGTAAATAAGGGGCCAGAGGTTAGGCCCGCAGAGCCTGGCTGGGTCTGACGGACAGGGTGGTCTCTGAGCCAAGCCTTGGCAAGGCTCCTGGCAGGACCCTCTGTGGGACTCCAAGGCCAACAGCCTGGCCCCCAGGCTGTGGTGGGCCTGACTTTGGAGGACTGTGTTCAGTTCTTCATGAATACCCTTCTGGGTTCCCTGGCTTTGTTCTTGCCCCTCTCTGGCTCTGGTGAAATTTAACCTTTTCCCTTGGCCTTGGGTGGGGGAGGGGGGTTGACCCTGGGCATACTAGGGGTTGGGGACACTTGCTGTGTGTCTGGGAGTCTCGCTTTCTCTGCCTACCTTGCTAAGTAGATAGCTATTCATCTGATTTATTTGTAGCGAGTCTGGGCACCCAAGAGCCCTCAAGACAGTAACAAATGGATCACAGCAGGCTTGGGACACTGTCTTCCAAGGTCTATCCTCACAGTTTTGACTGACAGTTTTTTGGTGCTTTATAAATGTTGAAAAATCTGTGCAGTCGAAAGTCTTAATTGCTTTAAGGCAAACTTTAGAAACTCTGGGGCTCCGTCGTTCCCCTGAATTGCCAAAATTCAGCCTGCCTCTCTGAGGGAAAATGTCGTCTTAGGAGCTCAGTGTGTGCACGGGGGAGCCTGGGAGGCACATTTGAAAACCGTGGCGTTAATGGAAGAAGAATTTCATTGAAAGGGATGCAGGGCCGGCTGGAAGTGCCTGTTCCCAGCACAGCAGCTTACCGAGTGAACTTTGGACGTCTTCTTTTAGCAAACAAAACCTGGAAGGAAACAAAAAAGACCCACATTCTTAGGCTTTTTTGTCCTAAAAAAAAAAAAAAAAAAGAAAAGAAAAAAACACCTCTGGGTTTGCTGGAAGTGCGGCCTCCCCTCCCCACATGAGGGCTAGGCCCTCCCTCGATCCCCCACCCCCAAATAAAATATGCCTGTGGGGAGCTGTGGATGAGTCACTCCCTGGCAGAGGGCCCCACGGGCAAACATTTGGGAAGGTTCTTGCCTAACTTCCCAGAAGAAAGGCCCAGGATTTAAAATGGTCCCTGTGGTTTGTCAGCCCCTGCTGTCCCGTCTGCTTCGGAAATGACTAAAAAGTAGTTTTTATCTCCACAAACTAAAGTCTCAGACCAAAGCAGCGACGTACGTAGGTCGGTCTGGGTTTAGGAGTGTTCAGGTTTCAAGAAACGGAGCTCCTGGGTTTGCCAGGTGGCACTTCTGGTGGCTCTGAGCAAGGCCAAAGAAGGGAATGGGGAAGGGAAGTCACGTTTATGGAGCATCCACGGTGTACCCATAATCCCCCTGGTAGTCATGCTGCAGAGAACGGCTTCTGGTTTTATCAGGAAACTGAAGCTCGGAGAGGTCAAGCCTGGGATCTGGGACCACTGAGAGGAAATAGAGGCAGACTCCTGTCACCTGCCTGACTTCAAGCCTGTCCTCTTTCCCTTGCACCGGGGGAGGGGGGGCATTTATTTGCCTTCCAGAGTGCACCAACTGGGTGCTGAGTGCTTTAACACACATCCACTCATTTAACTTGCACTGTGAGTTACGAGGTTATCATCTCCATTTCCCAGATGAGAAAACTGAGGGTCAGAGAGATGGAAGTAGCACTGTAACTAATGGCCACCGTTTATCGAGGGTCTAACCATGGGCCAGCCAGGGTATTTATGTACCTTATTTCACTCAGTCCGCTCGCCAGCACTGTGAGGTGGGAACTGTCATGATGCTCATTCTACCGAGGAGGAGCCTGGGGCACAAAGAGATTGAATGATGTGCTGAGGGTCACGTGCTAATATGCACCTGACCCTGGAGTTGAACCCAGGCTTGACTGGGCGGAGCCCCTGGTCTTCCCACTTGAACCTGGAAAGTGACAGTCACTGTGTCTGTACCGTATCTGGCCCAGGGCTAAGGTCCAAGATTGTTATCCTGATCTTACAGAGAGGAAGGTGAAGACTCCGGGAGGTCAGGTAGCTTAGACAGGGCCCCAAACTGGCAAACGGCAAAGTTAGCATCCAAACCTGCATCTCCGCTGCCTGAGTTGAAGTTCTTAGCTTTCAGCCAGGCCTGTCTGCCTTTGTCCTGCCTTTTTCCTCTCACGTGCTGAGAAGCAAGTGTTATATATCACGTAAATAGATGAAGACACGTAGGGCTGGGTTCCTCTCTGGCCTCCAGCCTTCTGGGAGAGGTCTTCCTGAAGGCTGCCCCTTGTCTGCTGTTGTCCCTCTGGCGCGGGGGACCAACGCCCAGAGCCAGAGCGATCAGATAGAAAGGGCTACAGTTCACATTTCTTTTCTTTCTTCTCCAAGTGCCAAAGATTGGTTTCAGAAGGGAAGTGTCAAAACAATTATCAAAAGGAGAAGAATATTCCCTTCCTCTTCTTGGGTCAGACCAAGCAAGGGAGTGAGAGGGTGGAGAATGGAGGACCCTGGTGAGTCATCGGAGAGTAAGTCTAGGTTGGCACCTCTGGGCTTGTGTGGGGAAGGAGCAAGCCGGGACACTGCCCTCCAGAAGAGCCCAGCCTTCTGACCCCCGATGATGGCAAGTCTTCCCTCCGAGGGGCCTGACTCTCGATTCTGAACGGGCCCATTCCTGCGTAGGCTGCTTGTCACTTGCCATCTGGGTCCCACGCCTGTCTCTCTCCCTCGCCCACCCTCTCCATCCCGGTGTATTCTACACTGTACTTGAACGTTGTGTGTGCAGACCTGTGCGGCTCGGGGTTGGTGGGGCCCTGCAAGAGTCTTCTGGTGTTGAAAGGAAAAGGTATTTCTCTCCCTTCCGAGCATGTTCTGCAAATGGATGAACATTTGCAAATTGCTTTGAGATGCGTTAATTTAAGGTGTGAAATAATAGATCTTGTGCGAAGGCTCAGCCACATTTCTGGCATTGATGGATTTCTCTCCCGTCTGGCCTGTGATTTGGGGAGGTAAAAATAGTCCTTGTTTCTACATTTTTATCATTTTCTTGGGAAGCAGTATGCACATGCCACGAACTTTCCTTGGCCATCACTTCAGATGACGGCCAGAATGTGGAGCTTGGGGGAACAGGAGGGCTCCTGGTGGGGGAGGGGCATCTGGGGAGGTCTGGGCACCCTCCGAGAGCCTGAAATTGCTTTGAAATGAGCTGGTGGAGGATGGCCAGGCTTGGCCAAAGACCCTCAGTGGCATTTTGGTGTTTGGCCATCTTCTCCCTTCTGACTCTTGGGTAGTGACAAGATAGCCTTGTGGGAAAATGTTAGTTTAAAAAGAAAAAAATCAGGCCAGTGGCTTCACCCATTCCTGTTGGAGCTGGGTGACATATACACACACAGTCCCTTCTGTTGGCTGAAATTGAACTAGACCAACAGCTTTCTCAGACTCCCAGACAGGAGCTGACATTGGGGCAGATCAGTAGGTGGTGTAATTTCCTGTGACGTTCAACTTGAACTTGAACTTGGAGTGTGATCTAGCATTTTGACATCTGTCCCTCTAACAGGACTCACTTGTGTAGAAACAGACCCGCACACACAACCCCTGCCACTGTCTCCAATTCTGGATTTTTCCACAGACTGCTTCTCAGTGGATCTGGTGGCAAAGGACCGGTCTTGTAGCCAGGCCTTCTTGGCACCCGCGGGCAGGATCGCTGCAGCCCTGCAAACCCAGCTGGCCACAGCGGCTGGGCTCTGCCTGGGGGGCGAAGGAGGGGCCAGCAGAACCGAAAGGTGGTGCAGCCGGGATCTGAAATGTGTTCAGTTCCAACGGCCTCGATTTGCACGGAGCCATTCTTCCCCTTAGACATCTGTGTGCCGGTGACCTCACAGAAAAGAAAAGGGGGCTTTATGTAGGAATTCCACAGAGTGTGAAGGAATTCCGACAAGGGGAGGGGAGGGAAGCTGCGTACAGAGCCTGCGGCGTGTTTTCCCGGAGTTGCTTAACCTTCACACTCCAACTTGGGCTGGGGGAGGGGACAGTGCTTGGAGGGCCATTTAGGGAGAACTCCCTGAGCCGGGGCTACCGGGTCGAGTCCCCCAGACCCGTTCCCAACCGCAGGAGTGCGGCAGAGTGGGAATTTGTCCCCAGATTCTGCCCTCTCTATGCCTTGTCCCCAATGTTTTTGAAACTGGAGTCACTTGGCAAACGATCGGGTCCAAGCTGCGGATGAGGAATTCGGTTGGCTCCCAGTCCAGGGAAGAGAAAGGAAACTGAGGCCCAGAAAGGGGAGGGCACGCACCTGCAATCACATGTAAGAACTTGAGCTTTGGCACCCAAACTGGGGAGTTAGGTCAGAGCCCCAGGTCTGCCACTTGAGAGCAAGTCGTTCACCTCTTAGAGCCTCGGTTTCCTCATCCGGAAAACAGTATTATGACGACATGAAGTTGGAGGGAAGAACTAAGTGAAATGATGAGTATAAAATGCGCAGCGTGCGGGTGGTGCCTTGGCAGTGCCTGACGCCC
Source organism: Lyroderma lyra (assembly GCA_004026885.1). NCBI lineage: Eukaryota > Metazoa > Chordata > Mammalia > Chiroptera > Megadermatidae > Lyroderma > Lyroderma lyra. Next base: position 47,158 of record PVJL010007894.1, on the reverse strand, counting down.
GCTGCCTCCTCGAGTTTTTATGAGGACCTGCCCAGGTTCCCACGTCTGGAAGGTTGTCCCTTTATCGAAAGCATGTCAGTGCCCCTGCACATCGAGGCCCTCAGTAAGGCTGAAAGGGGTGTCGGGACGCCCCCTCCAGGGGCCACTTTTCTGCAATCAGTGACCTTCAAAGTGGATGGGGAGGAGACAGCAGCAGTTTGGAAAGAAGCAAGATTTAAATGTCCCGTGGCCCTGGCCAGCTCGGGGAAATGTTTAGAGATCAGTATTTTCCCCTTCTTTTCCGCCCCCTCCCCACCAAGGCGAGGGAAGCGAGCCTTCTAGGTTTTTGGTGCGTCCTCTTGGAGTTGGAGGTCTCAGGAGGCCCCGAGAGCCCTGTCAGCCACTGCGATATTAAGCAAGGCAGATGTTGTGTTAATTATTTACACAGCGTCAGCCCCATCGGAGGTCTGTGCTGACAGAGCGGCTGTCACAGACCCGAGGGGCAGGGGGACAGGCAGTTCCTGGTCAGATGTCGCCCCCCAGCCCAGCCCTCGGGAGGGCCCACACGGCGGGGCCTGCGGGAGTCCATGTGTGTTTGCCGTGGACTCAGCCTTGCGGGGTTCCCTCGGGCTGGCTCGTTTTCCCTGAGGGAGAGGACAGATCCGGGTCCCCTGGAAATGGCCACGCTCCCGAGGGGGCTTCTGGGGGAATTTGCCCAGCTCTTCCCACCCGCGACCCGCCGTGGTGTGTGCGGGCTCTGGGGCCCTTTGAATCCCGTGTCTCCGTGCCCCAGCGGTCACCCAGCAGGTGAGGGCCTCACGTGGGCCCAGGCTCCACTTCCTCACCTGGAAAATGGGCCGGTAACACCAGGCCTGAGGCCCTTGGTTCTGGGGCCCCGTTTGCGGGCATTCGCCCTTGGATTAGGGTTCTGAAAAGACGGGGCCTGCGGTCCGAGCCGTCCCCGAGAAGCCCCTGTGGACAAGGGACGTGAGTTCCAGGCCGAGGGCTTTCGGGGGGACCTGCTTTCACCTTCCTGCCTTCAGCCACAGCGCTTCTGTTACCTGTTTTACCTGAGGAGGTTTGGCACAAGCGTCATTTTAAGAAAAAGGTTCTTCCGTGAAACGTCCAGAATCTGTAAGTCCGTGGGCACAGAAAGCAGATCGGTGGGCACCAGGCTGGGCAGGTGGGCTGGGGAGGGAGAACAAGGAGCCACTGCCTACGGGGTGGGTGCAGGGTCTCCTTTTGGGGTGATGAGAAGGTTTAAGAACTAGACAGAAAAGGCCGTTTCCCAACACTGTCACGTGCTCAGTGCCCCTGCATTGTTCATTTTACGTCACGTGGGAAATTTTTATTAGCAAAGTTCCGATGCTTCGAACGTTAAAAGCGTGAAAGCCTCCCCGCTTACAGATGGGGGCCCGAGGCCCAACCGGGACGAGCCTGAGGCCCCCCGCGCCCACCGTGCAGGGCTGCTCTGGGGCTCCAGTCAGGCCCCTGTGGCGCCTGGGCCCGGGCTGGGGCTGGGAAGTGCGGTGCAGGGACACCCACGCTCAGCGCCGCGTGTGTGGCGGGGACGCCGCTTCCTTCACTCATTCATGCAAGAGAACTCGGCCCAGCCCTCTAGGTCAGCCATGATGCTGGGAGCTGGCACAGAGACCCCCCCCAACGGCCCCTCCCCTGGGCCTCTCTCCACCTGGGGGGGACACAGGCTGTGTCACAAGTCCCTTGAAGGTGCCCGTGCACCTTATGCAGTAGGCATCTTTCGGGACTTACAGTCTGGAGAAGTGGGAGGTCCTCCAGGAGGGAGGGGGCCTGAGCCAGAGACTTGCTTCGCCAGGCAGGTGTCAGGAGGCCTGGAGGCCTGAGACCAGAGATGGGGGGTGCTGGGAGCAGGACTGGAGTCCCAGGCTGTGGGCAGACCCCAAGCATGTGTAGCCAGGAACTTCTTGCCACTTCCTTAGCCCTTGAGCCCTTCAGTAGGTCCTTTGTACCAGCACTTAACCATATGTTACATCCTATCCTAACCCTTTGCATGGACTAACCCACGTCATCCTCCCAGCAATCCTGTAACATAGGTACCAGTGTGCCCCTTTTATGTGCAAAGAAACAGAAACAGAGAGTCCAGGGTATACGGTGCTCAAATACCATTAGTGTCAGCGCTGTGAGGAACCCACAGCACGGGGGTCTGGTCTGAAGAGTCGGAGGGCAGAGGCTTCCACCTGAAGGTGCCCAGTATGTGGCCTGTGAGTCAGTGGCCAGGCCTAGGGCCTGGGAGAGGGCCTGCTAGACAGCCAGCAGGAACAGCATGAGGTACCCTGCTAGGTGCACAGAGCATTTGTCCCGTCTAAGCGAAGGGCAGGGGGCTCAGCCACAGGAGAGGGAAGCGAACTGTGGAAGGGAAGGCTGCTGAGGCCCGCTGGGATCTGGGGGGGCTTTGGTCTGCATTGCCAGAGCAGAGGGGCGCCTGTTACTTCTGCAGCCTCACCTCTCCCTGGCCTCCCCCTCTCATTCTGCTCCAGCCAGGCAGCCTCCTTACCTTTCCTCGAATATGCTGAGCGTGCTCTCGCCTCAGGGCCTTTGCATTTGCTGTCCCGCCCCCAATATCCCCATGACTTGCTCCTAGCTCCCATTCAGGACCCCACAAAAGTCACTTCTCCAAAGAGACCCCCACCATATCCACCGGATCAAAATTAGTCCCTCACCCGTTCACTCTCTATTCCCTAGTCTGATTTTATTTTTCTTCAGGGCCCTTACCCTCTCTTACTTATGTTTGTGATCTGCCTCCCAGACTAGAACCTAAACTCCTTGAGGGTAAGACCTGGTCTGTGGACCACAGCTGTTTCCTCGTGCCCAGCACTGTGCCTGGTTCATAGTAGGTGCTCAGTTAGTATTTATCGAATGAATAAGTTTTAAATGGGCAAGTGGCTAGCTCCTTGGAGAATGATTATACGCAGTTACTGAATCTCTGAGCTCACTTTGCCCCTTCCATCGGGCAGCAAAGGGCTGAATCGTGCCTGACTGACCCTCTGTGCAGAGAAGGTTTTTCAGAGAAACACTCATCCTCAAATTACTCCAAGGAGGAGGAATGTAAGCCTACAAGGGCTGGTACCTCCCGGAGTGACAGGGTCTCCTCCTTTTGCCCCTTTTCTGCAGAGACCGCTCCTGTCTGTATAGGAGGGGCTTTGGGTTGGAGTGAGCAGGTGTCCTGTCCTAAAACTGCATTTCCTATCAAGCACCCTTCCTTTTTCCAGAGGGCATATCTCTGGGGTCGGGGGTTGCTTAGGGAAGGAGAAGGGGCTAAACCCTCACAAGTCAGCTCTGGCACAGACATGGCTGTGTGGTGAACGAGGGGGACCCCAGATTCTCCCCACCCAGGAAACGGGGAATCCCAGGTTGGAAGAGGCAACGTGTCCCTAGCTGGCGGACCACTGGGTACCCTGTGGCAGAGAGGGAGCCGGGGAGAGGGAGCCCGCCCCTTGCCTTTGGCGGGTCCAGCTGAGTCCAGACAGAGGTAGTTACACCAGGATTTCAAGAGCGGACTTGGCTTGGCGTGCCTGACTCAGTGGGTGTGCATTTCCTTTGTCTGCGTCCCCTGGGAATGGTAGTGGCCTTTTGTGTTTGTGCTAAATGCCAGCCTCCTCGGCTAACCCAAGAGGAAGTGGGCCTGGGTTTTTGTCTGTGTAGAGGCTGGGGACCAGGGTGGGGGCTGCCTGCTCGTGATGGTGATAGCATGGCATCTGGGAAACACGCTGAGAAAATAACTTTTACTCCGAGCTAACAACTTTGGTTTGCACATACTTCTGTGATATCCCAGGTCTTCAGACATCGATCGTCTAAAGGTTACTTATATGCTGAACAGTTTCCAAACTCTCAAAAGGACAGTGCTCTGTGAAAGCATTTTAGTGACGCTTGGGGACTGGAGAGGCAATTTGGGAGATACCGTTTGGCTGCTGGTGTGCGAGATGTTCCTGGATACTCACATGGTTTAGGGGGCAGCAGCCTTGAAATTGCACAGTGCTGGAAATTTTGGGACATATGGTCACTGTGATGTGCTAATGTTAGCAATCGAGATACTTAATTACCCAGAAAAACTCCTTCACCTACCCACGACGGGTTACTGGAGAGCCTTTATTTCTCTGGAGGAGGGTCTTACACAGTGTAATTTGGACCAGCAGACAGGGAATCATTAGCCCTCATTAATTTATTAGCTAATTAAGTGATTTATCTGTTCACGCATTTATTTCTACAATTGCCATTCATCCAGTCACTTTCTCTGGGTCCCCTTCCGTGCCCGGCCCGGTGCAGGGCAGTGGGGACAGAAGGAGACAGGAGAATAACTATTACTAGATCCATGCTGGGTGCCAGCCTCTCGAGTCATGCTTTAGGCTAATTCCTGTGGGCTAAGGAGTTCATTCACTCCCCAGTGGACGTTCACTGAGCACCTACTGTGCGCAGACCCGTGGGGGTGCAGGAGCGAACATGACCCAGCACCTTGCAGTTTGAACTCCCACCCCACCCTGATGGGGTCTTTTGCTCCCAGCCCTGTGCGCTCGGTGAGAAACCCAGCCAGCCCCCGTGCACAGACCACATGACGATGTCCCCAGCATGAACCAGAAACAATCCAGATGCCCCAGGAACCGATGTGAGAACAAGGCGTCCCCTTCACACGTCGCGTCGCAGCTCAGCGTCTTGCCACCACCAGCGTTTTGAGACAGAATGTGAGATCTCGTGGTTGGCTAAATACATAAATATTTTATGTCTCGATATTCTGAAAACGAAGCCCAAATGCGTAGAACTGCAGCACATCCGTGCTATACATCATATGTTATAATAATCCGATGACATGTTGTTTAAATATTTATGGACGGATGCGACATGACAATGGGGGAGAGAGCAGTCTCCGAGCTGCGTCCTGGCAGATGCTGAAAGGGAGGAAGCGGGTCGCGGGGCCCGGGAAGTGGCGCCGGAGGCCCGGGCTCCTACGTGACGTCGTGGCGTTTCGTGACAACAGCAGTGGCCGCGTTTATCGAGCACTTGCCGTGTGCCGTCCCCGTCACTGACATCATTTCGTGTCATCGTCACAGCAACTTGCCGAGGAAGGGACTCCTCCTAACCCCGAGTTCCAGACGAGACCCCGAGGCGCGGGGCAGGTCAGATGGGCCCCCGGCCCCTCCGCTGGGGGGGTGGCTCAGGCCAAACCTGGGGCGGCCCGAGCTCCCGTGCACTGTGTGTCCTGCTCTGGGGGTGATGACTCAAACCAGAAAAGCCCCCGCCGCCACCTGGCTGACCCCTAGCTTCGCACTAACTGGACTTTCGAAGTCACAGAAAAGGAAGGTGATGTTTGTAAAATGTCAGGCGGGAGCACAGGCCACAGGGACAATACGTAACCCAGGAGGGCCAATTGTAAGACAGCAGAGCCACCGCGTTCCCACAGGGGGTTCGCTGCAGGCTGTCCCTGTGTTTGTGCCCCGTGCCCCCGCCTTGGCCTGTCCGGAACCCTCTCCCTGCGGTGCCCGCCTGCACCCCCGGGGACACGCAAACACAATAGCCCCTTCAGTCTCCACCAGCCCCGAGGGCTGAGTCTGGGTGTCCCCCACGTCACGGACGAGGGGCTCCTGCCATCTCCCAGAGCCGACGCCGACGCCCTGCCTTCGGGAGGTGGCCTGCACGTGCCAGCCGTCCCCTCCACCCCCCCACCCCGCCCCCATTCTCTGCCGGCTGCCAGCATCAGGCCGGCCTGTTTCGTCAGCGCTCTGGGTCCCGGCTGATTGTCACATCTCTGCACCGGAAACCGGGCCTGGCCCATGAGATAGCAGTAAGTGACCAACCACAGGGGCTCCAAGAAGCCGCCCGAGGGCTGCACGGGGGGTGAGGGCTGAGTTCCCAGAAGCCTCTCAGGCGGTGACTGTCAGAGCCAGTGGTGTCCTCTAGTTCTGCAGAGGCCGAGGGGTGTGCCCGCGGGCCTCCAGGCCCGGGAGGGGGGTCAGCGGGTCCCATAAATGGAAGGCAGGGCCAGCTGCGTAACTTGTGGGCCCCGTACCAGATGACAGGGCACCTCCCCTTGTTCAAAAGGTGGGAGAAAAGCCTTTTCCTTCCCTTGGCAGTCCCCCTCCCCACCCGGCACGATGTTCCCTGGGCCCAGGAACGCTTGCAGGGTGAGTGCAGACCCTCGCAGGTGCCTGGGGCGCCCACCCGGTGACTCGACCCCAACCTCCCCACCTGCACCAGGCCCCCGCAGGATGGGAGGTGGCGGAGATGAGCAGGGTGGGGAGAGGAGTGGACAGCTGGGGACCCAGCCTGGGGAAGGGGGGCCACTTGCGAGCTAAGGCTCCCAGCCCCTGGGCACGCACCGTTGTTCCGTCCATCTTCACTTAAAAGTTCAGGGGTAAGTGAGGACTTTCAGAACAGTGAACGCAGAGCAGGAAACCCCAAGCAGGGGGCTCCCTTCTGAGGGCAGGGCCTGGTGGGACCACACTGGTCATTTGCACTTGAACCTGGCCCTGACAGGAAGGCTGTGGCCTCTTCCTGCTAGCACCACCTTTTCAGAGAGCGAGACCCCTGCGTCCGGTCTCCCCATCGGCGTGGGGCCGGATCTTATTGGAAGGAAGCGGTCCACTGCGAGGCACTGTGTGTGGCCCACTGGCCCAGGATGTGACCGCTGTCAGTGGCCAGCCGGTCTCCCTCCTCACTCAGGGCCTCTCGTGCCAAGGACACACCATGGGCAAGGCCTGCCTTGGAAATGCCCTTCCTGACTTACTCCCTCACATCATTGCTGGGTGTTACTGCGTTCACAAACCCATCCCCTCCAGCTTCCTGTCCTTGAGTGACAAGGGTCAGAAATCAAATGGTAAAGTTGCTGACCCGCTCGCTCGGGAAGGATGCCAAGCAGGTGATGGCCTAGGTCAGAGAGGGCGGGGAGCTTGGCTTTCCCCAGCCACCCACGCCGTTCCCAGCTCTGAAACTGGGGGGCCTGGCAGCCGGACAGTGCGGACGTCTGGCTACTCTCGAAAACACGAATGAGGGAGGAGTCGACTAACACTATTTGGTACCTACTGCACGAGGGACTGGCCTGGGCGCTTTGTCCACAGTGCCATAATTCTCACAGCTTTGGGCTGACCCCATTTTTCAGGGGCGGGTAACTGAGGGTCAGAGAATAAAGCCCGCAGTCCAAGGCCACAAGCCACAAAGTTTGAAAACTGACATTTGGACCCAGGCCCAGCTGCCCCCCAAAGCCAGTGCTCTTTGCACAACCCCAGACATGGCCGGCTGGCTGGGGTCACCGCCTGCCAGAGGCTTCCCCCCCCCCGATCTGCTGCATGTGGGGGGGGGGGGGTCGGGACGGGAGCTGACCTCCGCCGCTACCTCTGAGCGATCACCCCTCTCGGCAGGGAGCAGGTCCCGAGCCCGCCCGGTGGCCCAGATATGGAGCAGGCAGGCAGGGGGGTGAGACACACCTGGATGCCGTCACAGCTCTGCCTTGGGCTCACCTGCATCCTTGGCTCGTTGTATGTCACTGGGGCTCTCAGCGTTCTCACTTGCAAAGTGCAGGGTGATCTCAGTTCCGGCCTCTGGGGCAGTTTTCGTGCCCCAGTGAGGTAAGCGCGTGCTCCACAGGCAGCCGGTGGCCCCGACCGTGTTGATAAATGACGTGTGGGGTGAGGACTGCAGCGTGGTGGCACCCGTCACCCCCAGGAGCACCTCTCCACACTGAGACCCATTGGAAATGACAGCGGTGCGGCCATTGGTGCTTCGTTCGGCCATTCATCGGCCCAGCAGAGGCAGAACCTGTTCTCAGATGCACGATGAACAGCAGAGTGGAGCTGGCGTTCCGGCTGGGGACAGGCACATCGCCAGTGAAGGTGGTCCATGTTGCTGGTCCAAGCACTGCAGATAGATGAACAGGGGCGGTGCCGTGGGAGAGGGCCCCGGGATGCCTGGTGAGGTGACGCACCCCCAGGGACTCAAAGGGCGGCCGCTGGGGACGTCACATGCTGCCTGTTGTTCAGGGTTCCAGCTCTCCCGCGGGGCCCGGGGTGGCTTCCAGAAAGGGGTTTCCCAGTGTGAATGCGGGCGTCTTTCTCAGGCTTTTTAAAGACCCTCAGCTGCTCAGTGTCAAGGCTGCGGGTCACCAGGGCCAAGGCGGGCAGTCATTGGCCACGTAGCATCACACTGACTCTTCTGGGTGACCCTGTGAGGCAGGTTCCATTGGTCCGTTTTACAAACGAGGGAAGGGAGGCTGAGCGAGGCTGAGTGATCGCCCGAGGGCACGCAGCAGGTCTGTGGCTGAGCCGGGGCTTGAACCCGGGCTTTCGGCGCCCAGAGCACACACCCCCACCACGGCTCTGGCTCTGCTGTGAGAGGATGTCTTGGTTTGTTTTTCCAAGTAGCAAAAAGACCACAGTTTCTGCTCAAAACAGCATTTGATCCACAAACACCTACTGTGTGTCGGGGGTGCTGGGAGGGTGTGGTGGAGAACAGGGAGGCCGCTGGTGCTCAGATGGGCCTGGGAAGTGACCGTCGCCCACGTTAGCAGGGACTGCACCTACTTCTTGCCCCAGGGCCGCGAGGTGGGTGGGGTTAGCCCCGCGGTAGGGGTGAGGAGGCTGAGGCCCAGAGAGGTCCCACAGCTTGCCAAGGTCACACAGCCCCAAGCAGCCCAACTCCATGGCCACCTGCTCTGCCTGTGGTCAGCCACAGCCGTGTGTGCAACAGCTCCAGCCTTCATCCTCATTTTGCATTTGGACAAAGAAGCCTAAGGAATGTTTCAGTGGCTTGATCCTGGATTGGAGAGGGGAGCGAGCCCTTTCCCTGACCGTGGAAACGGACACCCAGCCCGCGGGGAAATTGCCTTCGAGATGCCACGGATGTTCCGTGCAGGAGAAGACGGGTGACGTGACAGCGTGCACTCCGCGGGAGGGGGCTGTGTCACGGTCCCACGGGCCATAGGGCTTCACGGCATCGACGACAGACAAGCCTTTTAAAAGGAAACGTCCCCCAAGCTGTCCCATCCCGCCCTGGCCGCGGAGAAACCGCTGCGTTCACAAATTGGTGAGCTGGCGCGCAGGCCCATTTATTCAGACTGGAGTCCACGAGGCTAAAGACCAGCGCGCCGGCTCGATGCGGCAGGGGAGCTTAATCTTCAGGGTCTCTTCCCATTTATGGGGGCTTGTTGTCGTGTATTTGTAAAATGAGGCTTCTGCTAGCAAAAGCAGGTTTTAGCGAGCGCGGCAGCTCTTTCAAGACCTAATAAGGCCCCAAAGGAGGGTGTGTTCCAGCAGCGCTTCCCCTCCCCGGGGCCGCCCGACGCCGGCTGGCCTCCTGCGTGCACTTTGGGCACCGCGTACCATCCGTCTTGCTTCCCATTAACAGAATAACCGCCATCGCTTCTGCAGGCTGAGATGGGCCCTTTGGAGCTGCCTTGGGGACAGAGGCAACAGCGGCCGCCCAGCAGCTTCGCTTAGAGGGAAAAGAAAAGGAAAAAGAGACGAGCGAAAACCAAACTCTTGCAAACAGATGATTCCTTGGGTCTTAGGAGCTTGGGCCGAGGAGGAAGCGGGCAGCCGGGCGGGCCCAGTCCTCTTCCTGTTCACATCCATGAGAGCCACGCTGGGCCACCGCTCAGAGGAGAGTGGACAGGGTACTTGGTGGCCCTGGAGCCTAACACACATGGAGAGGGCTTGTCATCTGCACAGTGTGGCAGAGTATGGAGCGGCCCCTTGAGTTCAGGGCCAGGGAAGGTTGGGGACCTAGCATTTATGGGGCACTCCCATACGCCCGGCACTGTGCTGACTGCTTTGGGTATGCTTAAGGAGTCGGTGTCACCGACCCCGTTTTCAGATAAAAGAGCAGAATCCCAGAGAGTCCAGAAACTTGGTAGGTCTACGGTTGTCCAGTCTCCTGGGCTGTCCCCTCCTCAAGGCTCCGGGAAGTAGTAGTGCGACGGCTCCCAAGCAGACATCTGTCCCCAACCGGCCCTTGCCTCCCCCACCTTTGAGGATGTTAGCCAGGTGGAGAGGGCATGCTACGGGGAGCATATGCGGTGCTGTGCCCGGTGGGGCCCAGGCGGTGTGAAGCAGCAGCTTCTGAGAGGCCCCGTGGAGCCGATGTCACCTGGGATTGGGGCCAGGCAGGTGAGGAGGCCTTGGATGCTAAGCTCAGGAATGGTGACTCTATCTGGACGCCTTGAAGGTTGATAGTGGAGGGGCGTGTGCACAGGTAGGTGTTTCAGGGAGGTCTTCCCAGGGGCGTGTGTGTGGGAGATGCTGTGCCGCGGGGTCAGGCCGGCAGACTGGGAGGCAGGTGAGGAGCCCCGCTGCGAACGCCGGCGTGGACTCGCCCAGAGCCTCTCTGTCTCATCTGCCAGTTCCATCCAGAAAGAACCTTTGGGTCTCTCCCACCCCCCGCACCGCGGCTCTGCCCTGCTGGGTGCCAGCACCCTCGGCCTCTGCCACAGCTTTCTTGTGAGAAACCAGGCCGACGCCTCCCGACTTGCTGGGGACAATGTGAGAATGCATGATAAAACATGTCACACTCACAGCGCGGCCTTGGGGAGGGAGAACAAGTGTCACGGACGTGTTATTTCCCCCTAAATCCGGATGTCCGCGTGTCATTTCTCTCTTCCCCGTCAGAGAAGCTGTTTTGATTCCTGGGGATGAGAGCAGCCCGAGTTAATGGGAGTGCCTCGGCCGAGGCCTGTCCCGTCGTCTGCCGTGGAATGCGTGTCTTCCCCCCACAACCAGGCCGGCTCATTAACCTGCAGGAACCCCGTTCCGGCGCCTTCCTGGGGAGCGGGTTGTGTTGTCGCCGTGCGTGAATTCCGAGTCTCCCTTGATTGATTGATCCATTGGCCCGGAGAAGTCAGAGGCAGAGCCGTGCAAACAAGCAACGCTGAGTTTTCATGTGTGTCTGTGGCGTGTTGCTTGTGTCGGGGGGTGGGGTGGGCTGGGGTCAGTGGTGTCCCCGACCCACAGGGAGCCAGCCAGGCTGTCCTGAGCAGGGGCATGCAGGTTCTGGCCTCAGGTTTGGTGTGAGGCAGTGTGGTGGGCAGGCGGCGCCCCACGGTGAGCTGGCTATTCCCAGGCTCTGCCCGGGCATCGTTTTCATCCAGGTGAAGTTCTCAGGAGGGTGAGCCCAGACTACCCACAATCCTCTGCTCCTGCCCTCACAGAGCCACGTAAGGGCAGGTGGTTCCAGAGGAGCCACCCTGGCCCACCACAGGCCCTGGTACCCTGGGGGATGCGGTCTGAATAGGTTTATGTTGGATGGATGTATGGGGGCGTCAGTGGCTGGGTGACTTCGTATACTTGGGGTCTCATTTTATCATCGCCAGAATCCATTTTTCAGCTGGGGAAACAGGTTCAGAGAGGTAAGGATCGCGGTCAAGATACCCAGCAAAGAAGCTGCCCCGGGGCTGACTGCCCGGCTCCCCGTTAAAGCACTAGTCCCTCTACTTGGCCTTTCCCTCCAGACCCAGGCTCCCTGAGGCCTGGATGTGGCCTGCCAAGGCCGTGTCCACACTCCCTTTCCTTCTCACTTCCTCCCCCTGAGGGCCATTCCCTTCCCTCGAGCACCCCTTCCCCTTCGGAGCCAGGCAGAGACAGGGGTTGGGGTCCCTCCCGTGTGCCAGGCACACCCTGGGCACTTGGCCTCCGAGATCTCATTGAACAAGGGAGCCTTTTAGGTAGGTCGTCTCCTGGTTTCAGGTCGTGAAAGTGAGGCTCGGGGAAGTGATGAAACTTGGGCAAGATTTCCCAACATGTAGGTGAAGGGTCCCAGATTTAAAACCAGGGAAGGCAGTCGCCTGCTGGGACAGTCCTGCTGGTGGGAAAACAGTGGCTAGGACCTGTATTTTGTGGGCCAGCCTGGGGCATGGCGTTTTCGAAGACTAGACTTTCGGGATAGGCTGGCCTGGGGCGTGATGTGAGAGGCAGGGCTTCCCCAGCAAGAAAGAGCAGGGAGTCTGCCAGGGCCAGGCAGGGTGGGGGCTGGCCCTCTGGCTCCCTGGGAACCATGGAGCAATCAGGGGCCCAAACCAGCCCAGTCCTTAAACAACCCGCCCCAGCCCTTCTCTGTCTGTCTTCGGTTGCCCACCCCGACCCCGTGGAGCGGGAGGATGGGTGGACCCCACATATCTGTTGAATGCTGATTTTGTGCTAAGCAATTTGCTGTATAATCTGATTTAATTTAAGTCCCAACCACCTTGCGAAGCAGGTCCCGTGTTTGCACCATCTGGCGCCCCCTCGGCTGCGTTTCCCTCCTGCCACTCACGTCTGCATCCACCTCAGGGGCCTCCTCTGCCTTGTGCCTGGGACAGTGTTTGGCTCCATGAGCCTCAAGAAATGCTTGATGAATGATGGTGGAATGAATGAACCCCCATTTTCTTGAAAAGGAAACTGGGGCTCACGAAGCACAGACCTGTGCCCTCAGTCACACTGCAGGGGGCCGGATTGGGCCCCTCTGCCTGTCGGGGCCTGCTGGGGCCTCTCAGGGACCGGCCTTCGGCTTCTAGTCCCAGGTGCGCCTGTCTGTGTCCCCGCAGTTTCGCACTGCCCCAAAGAAACTTCCAGCCCACGTTTGTGGCTTTGGATCGGCCCAGAAAAAGCGTGTCCTGTGACTGCTCAAGGAATCTGGGCATTTAGCCCAGAAAAGAGTGTGTTTCCTGGCTTCCTGAGAACTGGGGCCCACCCTGCCCCTACCCTGGGTGTGCAGAATGGGAGGGAGGGAGAGAGTGATGGACTCCGGCCCTGGAAGGCGATGGCGTCAGACCTTATCATCTGAGGTTCGCTGCCCTGTCCCCGAGACTGTCCCGGGAGGACACCCGGGCATAGCTGTTAGCCCAAGCACTCCGGGCAGAAGGTCCCCAGCGTCTGGGGCATCCTCCGAGATCGGATTAGCGCCCCTGAGTTACTGGGAAAGAAGCATTCCTCATGCCCAGACAAGTCTTTATCCCTGGGGTGGCTGTCCCAACACACCGCCCTGGTCACTGCGGGGCAGACGTCCACAGAGCACCGCGTGACTGGCTTCTGCTGGGTTATCAGGCCGCCAGGGCCAGATGTTCCGAGAGCCAGGCATCTGGCCTCCCCCTCGGAGGCCGGAGTGGGTTTACGAGGTGTCTTTGAAGTGAGCTGGAGTCATCAGGCCGTGATGTCTGCACATTGCATAATTTCACAATTTGGATTTGTTATCATTATCATTTTTTTTTTCTGCAGAGAGGGTCAGTGCTTCTTCCTCTCCTGCTTTTCATTTTTCTTTCTTTTCCTTCTGCCTCCTCCCTCATTGACTGGCCTGGAGTGCCTGCTTCCTTGGGCTGGGAGATTACCCAGCCCTCAGAGGGGCTCAACTGGGATTAACCCGCCAGGTAACTGGACTGGACTGGTCAGATTTCTGAGATGGAGGAAACGGCTTTTGTGTACTTACAGGAGAGTAGAGGAAGCCAGCCTCACTGCTCCTCCGCCAGGATCGAAAAAATCCCCCAGCAGGGCATAGCAGCTGGAGTTCGCTGCCTCCCAGATGTCGGGCCCGGGCCCAGGCCCAGCCCGGGGCTGGGTGAGATTCTTACCCGTCCATGGTGAAAGCAGAAAACTTCAGGACAGGCCTGGCATTTGCTACTTTCTGTGTCCCCTGTCCTTCAAATGCAGAATGGTGATTAATAGATGGAAATTTTACCCAGAAAAAGTTGGCGACCTTATGTTCATCCTCGGAACTTGGGGGAAGCTTGCAAGCCTGTGAAATCCCCGGACCTGGGAACCACGGGGCCACTTCTTCTTTGGCACCAGAAGCAGAAGCTGAGCCTGAGGGAGTCCCCAGTGGAGCCCGCAGTGCCTGGAGAAGGCGGACAGCTGAGCTCCGAGTGTGGGCCGGGAGGCTGTTCGATTCCTACAGCCAACTTAACGGAGTACCACAAACCCAGTGGCTAAAACAACCGGAACTTTCTCTCTCACGCTCCCAGATGCCCGAAGTCCAAAATGAAGGTGTCGGCAGGGTGGGCTCCCCCAGGAGGCCCTGAGGGAGAGTCCGTTCCAGGCCTCTCTCCCAGCTTCTGGTGGTTGCCGGCAATGCTTGTGGACCCAGCACTCCACTCTCTGTCCCTGCTGTCGCCCGGCTTTCTCTCCCTGTGTCCTTGTGACCAGGTTTCCCTCTTAAACAGACACCAGCTGTTGGATTAGGGCCACCCTGATCCCGCATGACCTCATACTAACTTGCAAAGAACTTACTTTCAAGTTAGGGCCCCTTTCCTAGGTTCCAGGCAGATGGGAGTTCTATAGGAACACTATTCAACCCAGTACTGGGACCCAGAGGTCTGGATGGGGCCTTGCAACAGGGTTCCCAGGAGGGACCGCTAGGCTGCTTGCTCACAGAGGGAGGGGGAAGGCTTGTAGCCAGGGCCCTTGTGGCAGGCATGCTCTGTGACAGGCACTGGGCTGGGGCTGAACAGGCCAGGCCAGCAGACCCGAGGAGCTGGCTCACATTCCTGTGGAGGAGACAGATGGGTACGGGGACCTGAGTCCGAGTTGAGAGAGAGCCGCCACTGTCATCACAACCAGGGCCAGGTCATATCGCTCCCACCAAATGGCCTTAGAGACTCAAGGAGATGACCTGGCCAGGGGCACTCTGACTCCAGAGCCCATGCTCTGTGTCCTAGACTTGTTTATATGCTTTAACACAGGCGCCAAAGCCGAGGAGATGGATTCATGTCATGCTTTTCTTAAACACAGGCCGTCAGCATTTGGTCCTTTGGTGGCACTGGCCGGTACACCCGAGGGCTGAGAGCCTTCAGCGCTCGGCATGAGCCACCAGCTCCCGAGCCTCCCTGCCCCTCTGCAGACCAGAGGCCACTGCTGTCACCGGGGCCTGTCTCCCACAACCCACTTTGGGCTTGCCTAGCCTCCAGGCCTTTGCATACGCTGCGCCCTCGGCCGGGAGTGCCCTCCCCCTTGCCCCGCCACAACTGGCTGAGAGGACAAGCGGCTGGACGTCCCTGAACACACTATTTCGCTGCCCCACGCCTCAGTTTCCTGACTTTCAAATACAGGTGTGGACGGTGGATTCCTCTAGTGAGACGTAAGACCTCAAACGAGTGGATTCGGGGTTTCTCCTGTCCCTAGGAGTTGCTGGGAGCGTGGTGGCAACGGCACGCATGTTTAACGATCATCTGCCATTGACACGACAGTATGAACGGAAGCACAGCATTCCCAGTGAATGAATTCCAGTGTCTTTGGAAAGGCAGGACTGAGGCAGCCTCGGTGGAACCACTGTCACTGCAGTTGGGCCACCCCTTCCCCAGCTGTCCCTCTGCAGGAATTCTTCCCGTGCCTGTGGAGGCCAGAATGCGTGCGTGCAGGGCCCGACACTTGTGCACCTGCCCACAGAGCTCCTCTTAATGATGCACACAGCAGGTGCCAGCACGGCTCACCCCCAGCCTCCTACGCTGTAGGCTGGCACCAGATTGCAAGCCCCACCTCTGCCATCGCCCAGCTGTGCCCTGAAGAGCCTCCGTCTCCTCACCTGCAAAATGGAGATAGTAGCGGCCACCTCACGGGAACAGCAGGTGGACCCAAACGCGGGGTGCAGTGCGTGGCGTGGGCTGGGGGCGTGCGACGTGGGGTGTGCTCCTTAGCATGAGCGGCCCTTACTCGAGAGAGCAGAGCGGAGACGAGGTCAGCGGTCTGTTGTCTGAAGGATTTTGTTTTGGAAGACAAGCCCAGGATTTGGGTCAGAACCGTATTCCCTCGGGTGAGCATCCAGGCACATTTGCTAGGCTTGGTGACCGCCGAGCCTCTGAGCCGTCACGTGCACGTCCCCAGGTCGGCTTTTCGGGAACCGCTCGCACAGCTGGGCTGCTGTCACGTGTCAGTGGCGTCGTTTCCCCAGAGCAGGATCTGCCATGGCAGTGAATGCATGTCTTTTTCTCTTTCTTGGAGGCCTGAATGGCGGCCTCCCTCCTGCGGTCCCAGAGGCCGACCTGAGTGTAAGACTCCAAAGTGGACTTCACAGTGGGGCCGTCCATTCCTGCTCGGACCCGCGGCTCCCAGCGAGGCTCAAAGAGGCGGGTCGATGGCTGCCGCGACCTGGGAGTCTCCCGAGCATCTCCTGGGCTCCGGTTATAAAGGCTGCTGAGCCACCCGAAGAAATCAGAGTTCTCGGAAAAGGGAGTCGCTTGCACCAGCAGCCGAGTTGCTCCTGCGGAGCATGGTTCTATGTCTCTAGAAACAGGCCTGCTGGCGTCGAAGCCACAGATGCAGAGCCCCTGAGAGCAGGAAGGACACGGGGGGCTGGGCACCAGCCTGCTGCAGGCTGGAGGCCTTGTGGTTCAGTGGTCAGGTAACGGGTCTGCAGCCATGCCTGACAGTCTCTGCCTTGTGTTCTCCTTCTGGAAAACGGAGAGAGTAGTGTACTGTGGGGGAAAGTAGGTTAACGTCACTTACGTGCGTTACAACAAGGCTCGATGCATAGTAATTTAAAACGGGTAAATTGAGGCCCGGAGAGGGCCAAGAGCTCATCTGCGGTCACCCACCTGGGGGCAGCCAGGCTGAAACTCATGATTTCCAGTCTCGTGGGCACCCCCTCCAGCCTCCGCCCCCGGTCAGACTTTCTCAGCGCTGCCTTTTGCAAAGGAAATCGCGTGACCCTCCAGCCGGCAAGAATTCAGACTGCACAGGATTTCGGAAACCTCTTTGGTCTGGCCGGGGGCCTCACTGCAACTCTGTTCAGCTGCTAGTTCTTTTTTTCCTCCCTTCTTTTTCTTCTGAAGTTCTAGAGGGTCTCTCCTTTCCTCTCTCCCAAAATAGAAAAATGAACCTTTTGGCAAAGGAATTGCAGGACTCAGGTCCTTTCTGTGTGTCCCTGGACCAGCCCCACCTCACTTTCTGGGTCTCAGTTTCCCCATCTGTGAAAAGAGAAGGTTTCCCCCCTTGACAGGTGGGTGGTCCCCACCTGCCAGCCTGGAATAGCTTTGGGGACAAGCAAGCTGAGAAGAGCCACCCTGAACGCGGGTTCCGTGTTGACTGTCGGGTTAGGGCTGACTAAACAAAAGAGGGTGACGCATCTTTCTAGGAAGGGAGGTGAAACCCACCAGAAATGCTGCCCACTTCCGCCTGCCTCCTGGTTTCAAAGGTTATCTGAGTCATCAGAGTGTCCCGCACTTTTCTCTCTCTCCTGTTTCAGCAGAACATTCCTCAGCCCCCCGCTGGGCCGAGGCCAGGATGGCCAGGCGTGTCCCACCAGCAGGCCTCCCGGGCGTCACGGCTGCGGGGCGTGTGGTTTTCTGATCTCCGCGGGGCACCCCAGCCACGCTCTGGAGGCTGCTAGCCTAGGTGTGAAGCTCCTCTTGGAGCTACGGTCCCACCCGTGAGCCGGTGGCAGGGTGAGATGGCAGGTAGAGGTTGCGCTCCTGCTCGTTCTCCTCTCCCTTCCTGCCCAGGAGCCCTGGCTCACCTGGGACCCAGCAGGGGCATAGCCAATATTGATATGATGAGTCCTCCCGGGCTATGGGACACTTGGTTAAGCCCAGAAGCCTAGAAATGGACCCATCGAGGCCAACAGCATCCTGAGCGCAGCCCTCACAGCCTTTTCATGGGGAGCCAGGGGCCCAGAAGATAAGGACCTGGAGTAGGAGGCCGTGGAGCCAAGACTAGAACCCAGGATCCTAGACCAGGAGTCCCGTTGCCCCAGGGTACTCCTGTCCTCTGTGTGGGGGTTCACTTTCAGGTCAGCCTGGTATCAAGCGGGCCAGCCTGCCTGGGCCTAGGAGTTCATAGATGGGTGCCACGGTGGGCCTGGAGTGGACTCAGGGCTGAGCCCCACCGTGCTACCCTGCAGCAGAGGCCTTGGGCAAGTCGTTCCCACCTCCGAACCCCATTTTTTTCATCTCAGAAATGGGTATATTTCCTGCTCTGCCCACCTCTCTAAGTTGTTATGATGCTTCAAAGGATGGTGTGGGTAAAAATCCCTCTGCAGATGTTCAAGAACTAGGAACTTTTCTGAGGTGAAGAATTTGATATGTGCCATCCCCTGGGGCATTTCTGTATCCCTGTCGCTCAGACAGTGTCTGGTACAGAGTTGGTGCTCAGTAAGTGTTGAATGAGTGAATGACATTAGTTATCATTTAGGGAGCATTTGCAATCATGCTCCCCAACATGCGTTGTCAGTTTGGCTACAATGAACTCTTATAAAACTTTTTTAAAAAATGGTTATCACCTATTAAGCACCTGCTTCATACTCAGGGAACTTTCCATAAGGTACTGTAACCCTCAACAACCCCAGAAGTTTAGGTATGTCCCCATTTTAGAGGTAACAAAACTGAGGCTCAGAAAGTACCATAACTTCCCCAAGGCCACACAGCAAGTGGTTGAAGAAGTCAGGATTTACCCCTGAGTCCGTCCCCGTGTCCTTCCAGGTCCTCAGATGGCCCCTGGGGTCACCCCTCCCTGGGTGTGCTGGTAGTGTTTAACAGACAGTTCCCAGCAGGGAGGGGCGGAGGATTTGCACAAACCCCTAATTGGTAGCATTTGCCATCGTTGTGGTGCAAATATTCCTGCTGCTTGACCTCAGACATGCAACGTGCTGTCGCACAGAATCCCTCAGAACTTAGCAAGCAGCCACCCCGAGCCAGCAACAGCCTGTGCGCCCCTCCCCTCCGCACAGCCCCTCACGCACCCGAGGAAGGCCAGTTAGCAGTGTCCCCTGGCCTAGGACAGCAGACTGGACCCCAGCAAGAGGCCTGGGTGGGGATACCTGTGCTTCTAGACCCCCCAGCCCGCCAGAGCCCCCAGCACTCCCTGGGGTTTCGGTGCCACACACGGACTTGGGATGGATGGGACCCGAGGACGGATCTGCAGCCCCTCGACTGGACTGTTAAGGCCTGCCAGCCCCACCACGTGCGACATTCCTGCCAGGCCCGGAGCAGAGCCCTGTAAACGCTGGGATATAATGGACAATAAAAGTCACCGGAAAATAGTGGGCCTCCTAGGACCGCTGTCATCCCTGCCACTCGCTGCCTGCCGGAGACATGAGCCCTGTGATCATGAGGCACGATCGTCGTGTAAATATACGGGATCCCTCACCAGCCGTGGGCCAGGATTTATTTTACTGAGACGGTAGGGGGAGGGGAGGACGGCTCAGGCTCATCGTCCTGGTAACTTGGCGAAATGCTTTGCCGCCACATGCCAGCTTCTGGGAGCATGCGGTAGGACCGGTGTGGCCTCTCCCGTCCTCCCCAAGAGAGGACGTGGACACCTCCTGCCATGTCCGCAGGCCCAAGGGCCTGGCTGGCCACGAGACCGGGCTCCCCCGGAGAATGAGGACCTGTCTTATTGTGACAGTGGATTTGCCAAGCAGGTTGTCAGAAATACTTGTCACAGGGACATTGCTGTTAAATGGGCACTGGTTCTTTATGGTGGTAATGGTCATCATAACAGTAGCAGTGGCCACGTGTCTGCCCGGGTCCTGAGGGTCCTGGGCCGGCACTGTGCCTGCATGTCCTCACGCGGTCCTCGTAACAACACCACGGGGTGGGCCCAGGCTCTGCCTCTCTCCAGCTGGGGCCCCTCCCGCAAGTCACATGGCCTCTCAGAGCCTCACCTTCCACGTTTGTCAAGTGGATGCACTGTTGGCCTTGCAAGGTCGCTTCATGAGCACACGAGCAGCCCACACTCCTGAAGGGTCTGGCCCAGCACCCGGCCCTTAAGGGGGGCTCTTTGTGTGACTCCCTCCCCCATGTACGTACCCCACCTCTGTGGCTGTGTGTCTGAGAGCCCGGGAGGCATCTGAGCCGTGCCCCTACCTGGCTGTGGCTTGTGGATGGGTAGGGCAGGGTGCTGGAGGGCTCAGAACGTCTCCCAAGGCCAGAGAGGGTGTCCCCGTAGCATTCCCCACCCAGAAGACAGGGCTGTCCACCCAGAAATGAACACACGAGTAGACACAGGGCTTCCGAGCCCAGTGCAGGGCTTCACAGCAAGGTGCATATCCTCCCTCAGCCTCAGCAGAAACGTCAGCACAGGAAGGACCCTCCTGCGCCACGGTGCCTGACCCACCCATGTTGTAGGTGGAGAAACTGAGGCCCAGAGATAAGCTGTGACTTTCCCGAGGCCATGCAGCCCTATGAGTCCTAGGCCCCATGGGTTCCCGGCCACCAGGCCACACACATCCTGTCTCAGAGCAGCCATCACCCTCGAGGAGTTAACAATGGCCTCACACTTCCCAGGCCTGACTCGGGGCCAGCAAGGATCCTGGAGGGGAACGCGACTCAGGAAGGCGTCGCCATGCCCTGGCCCTGGAAGCCATTGTCACATGTTGGCCTGTCACTCTGCACAGGGCGGCAGGACTGGGTGGAGGAGATACAGTCGCCTGCAGACCAGGCGACGCTCAGCCGCGTGGGGATTGTGCTAGAGGGTCGCGGCGACTCGGGAGGCACTGTGAGTCCGGCCACAGAACAGAGAGGACCTCGGGCTGTCTGTGCCCCTCAGCACAGCTCCCCCCATCTTCTGTGTCCTAGGTGGACAGGCGGGAGTGACCGGCAGTGGAGTTGTGTGCTCATGGGGGCACAGAGGCTAATCAGAGCCAAGTTAGATTTCTGGAAGGGTCTTTTCTGGAAGGGTCTGGCTGCCTCAGGCCCGGGAGGAGGGCTGCTCTGTGGGGCTGGCTCACACTGAGCCTTCCCTGGGTGCTGCCCGGGGTCCTGGGCCGGACCTCGGACCTCAGAGGCACTCCTTGGCCCTGGAATTCCTCTGCTGCTGATAGGAGCCTGGAAACAGAAAAAGGAGTGTAGGGAGTGCCCAACTCGGGAGCCTGACCCAGTGGGCCCATCAGAGTCTCCTCTGTGAGTGGAGGCTGCTGCCACCACCCAGCCAGGTCGTGGAGCCTGGGCGACAGTCCTAGAGGACAGCCACGTGCACCCGGGCCAGGGTGGGGGCCCACCCCGCAGGCCTGTGGACGGCTGGCTGCCTGGCCCAGCCGTGGCCGCCCAGGGGGCTGGCACCTGGCATATGCCCGACAGTTGGGCCGGCTAGAAGGGAAGGTGTGCTGGCAGGTGGCCGAGCCCTGGTGCCAGGATCTGGCTCCGCGTGTCCTCCGGGGCCTCAGCTGCCATATGCCCGTGTGGGTCCCAGCGGTCGAGCTGCAGATGGGGCGTGGGGTGGGGCTTTGCCCAGGGTGGAGGTAGCTCTTGTTCTGGAGGAGGAGGCAGATGCTGACCGTGGGAGGTCTTTGCGGGGACGGCAGGGTGCCCGGCCTGCAGCTTCGCCTGACTTCCTCCCAGTGCCTGCAGGCACCTTTGATCCTACCAGGTCCTCCGCCGGGATCCCCCTCCCCTCCAGTCCCAATCCTGCCCGGCCTTCTAGGCCACCTCAAACTCCGCCTGCCGTGAGAAACTGCCCATGCCCTTGCCTGGCCAGGAGGAAGAGTCCCTCCATCCTCTTCCTGGGGGCACCTTTCACGCCCTTTTCCGGCGTGTGCTTGTCTGTCCTGCGTCCGGCACTCCCCCCTGCGGACCCTGTGAGAGCAGGGGGTTCCCGAGCGGCGTCTTGGCGTCACCAGTTGTCGGAACAGGCCCTGCCCAGGGAAGGCAGCCGGAAGGACGGCTGGGAGTTGGGGAAGGAGGGACCGCTCCGAGTCCTCAGCTCCGGGGTGCACACCTTGTCTGGGAGAGCATGGGGCCCCCGAGAGGATGTGATAATCAGCAAACAGTAGTGACGCCATTGATTGGGTGTCTGTGAGGTGCCAGCCCGGGGCTAAGCACGTCATGTCAGAGACCCTCCAGCAGCCCAGCGCGCTCCATACTGTCCTTGTCCCTGTTTCCCCATGAGAACGTTGGGACGCACACAGCTGGGATGTGGCAGATCCAGGACTTGAGCCCAGGGCTGCTGCCTACCAAGGTGCTCATCTCTCAGGCAACAAATATGTTGGGGCTCAGCTCACAAAAGAGAGACTACAAAGGGTTAAGCTTTGAAAGGGACAGCAAGCACTTTTATGCTTCTTGGCATTGGCTGCGCCCCAGGGGTGGCTGGGGATGAAGCACCAGGGGCAAGGGCAGGGCCCCTTGTCCTTCCCAGAACCCCGGTTGGTTTAATCCCGGTGCCACTCAGGGTTCTGGGTTCCCGTTGTGGGTACAGGGTCGACAGAGCCCGAAGGCAGATCCCTCTGCCCCAGCAGGGTGGGTGTGGAATGAAATTAGGAGGCGGGGTCCTGGCCAGGGGCTGCCCCTGCTCGGCTCGCCTGGCACGTCTCTCGCCTCCTGCCTCAGTTTCCTGCTCCCTGGGGAGCAGGACTGCACAGCCCCAGAGCAGACTGATTGCACTCCAAGCCCCCTGGCTTGGGGCACACACATGCACTCTGTCCGAGACTGGCCAGTGGCTGCCACCATCAGATCGCAGTCCCTAGTGAGCATCGGGCTCCCTGGTGGCTGTGACAAGTTCCAGTCACCACAGAGGTGGCAGCCAGAGCTATTTTTGGAGCAGCACGTGGTGGGGGAGTTTCCTCTTGGCAGTGGCTGGGGATGGGTGTCTTGGGCAGGGGAAGTCCCCTACAGGGCAGGGCTGGCCCCTCTTCCTACACCAGCCCTGGCACCGAGAGGCCACCCAGATCTCCAGAGCCCTGGCACCGAGTGCTCACCTTCAACCTTGAGCCAAACAGACCTCCCCCGAGCTTCTTCTCAAGGGCCACTTTGCAAGGTACCAGGCTTTGTCCTGCCTCCTGCTGTGGGGAACCCCTCACCCTTCCCTTCACCCTGGAGGGTGTGCCCAGCAAGTGACCAGGAGGCAAGCCCAAGGGACCTCCGTCACCTGGGCTCAGAAGCACCTGAGCTCGGCTGCACCTCTGTCACCACTGCCACTTGACCCACCCAAGGTGGGGGCTGTGGGGGCCAGTGCCACCTACCTGTCATGACCTTTGCCACCTCTCCAGGGTGGGGTTGGCGCCCCTTCCTGATGTCTGATCAGTGAGTTTTCTCCTGCCAAGTGCAGCCATCCCTCCAAACCTTCAGATGGGGGCAGGAGAAAATGAGGGGAGGCCAGGGGCTCAGGAACTTCCCCTGGCTGGAATCGCTGGGTGGGATTATGGATGCTGTCCTCGGGCCCGGGGCAAGCTTTGCACAAACGCTGGGGCCCTCCAGCCCCCGGGGATCTGCTCCCCGGACGTCCCCCTCCTACTGGGGCTCGGCAGGGTAGTAACCATGGTCTGAGACAGGGTATGCGATTGCTCTGAGACTGTCCCTTCCCTTAAACCCCAGGCTGTCCCCAGCAGCCCCCGGATGAGCTGTCCAGGGAGCCCCAGGTTTCTCCCTCCTGGCCCCTGGGCTTTCGATACCGGGTCAGCAGCCATTTGCTTCGCCCTCCCTCTTTGGCCTGCTGGGGCCACAGGGTGAGTAGTTCGGTCTCTGCTGTCGAGGAAATCCCCATTTGAAGGAGAGGAAAACGTGTGAGCTGGCGGTGACAGCTCGGGGACCCGGACTGTGGAGCCAGGAGTAACTGTCTGGGGGAGTCCAAGAAGCCTGCCTGGAGGAGGTGCCCCACACTGGGCCCTGAAGGAAGAGCTGGGTTTTCTGGGAGGCAGTTCCTTCCAGGCAGGGGAAGCCAAGCCTGCCAGGGCCTTGAGCAGAGAGCAAGTTCATGTCCCTGGAGGGCAGGGGCCCCTGCGGCGGCAGGCCTGCCTGCGGGTCTGAGGCTCCTAACAGGGTGAGGTCCCTGGCTCTGAGGTGGTCCCCCAGGGCCACCCAGACAAATGAGACTGCAACCCAGACTTTGGGGAGAGTCAGGCCTGGGTTCTGACCCCGGGCATGCCATTTACCAGCTGCATGGGCTTGGCAAGTCACTTCTCTGTGCCTCAGTTTCCTCATCTGTAAAATGGGGCATCCAAGACCTGGCAGCAGGAGCACGCTGAGGGGCTACGTGTAACCCCCTGGCCCAGAGGAAGGGCTCCACGATCTTCCTCCTCCGAGGGGCGGGAAGACCCCGGCCAGAAAGCAGACGCCTCAGGGCTCCCTTAACCGAGAGATGCTTCAGCTCCTGCATTCTTTTTCTTCCAGAATTGGGTTTTATTACCCAAAAAGGAGGAAGTGAGAGGTGATGAGGAGCCTCCTGGATTTTACAAAGGCTTTGGGAATTCCTGCAGTGTGAGGTGGGGTGTGTTTCAGCGGCCTGGTGATTTCTGCCCGACCGGGGACCTCGGGGACCTCGGGGACCCTGAGTGTGAAGGCGGATGGTTCTTGTCGGGGGCTTCAGGAGGGGGAGGAGCCCCCTCCACGGGCTGGTCAGAGGTTTATTCATCCAGCTCCCACTGGGTGCCCGTTCTGCACCAGGCCGCGAAGACCAGCCCCCGCCCTGGAGGGCCGGCGGAGGAGCAGGAGGTGACAAAGGAAGCAGTTTGTGCCTGAACAGCTGGACTTTGGAGGAGGGGCGGGAGGGGGCCTTGGTACAGCCTGAGTGCCCCTATGTGCCCACCCTGAGTGCCCACACTGTGGGGTCTGGCTATTTCTTTACAGCTGAGGAAACCCAGGCTCTGGGAGGGGGCAGGACTTTCCCAAGACGTCCCAAGAGGTGCCAAGCCTGAGTAAACCCAGGACCGGCCCCAGTGCACGTGTGGGACTTTGCCCAGTGCCAGGTCATAGGTGCCAGGCAGACGCTGGTGTGTGGAAAGGCCTGGAAGGGCCAGGGTGCTGTGTGGTTGGGTACAGGGCCTGGGGGAAATGCAGGCAGGCAGGCCCGTGCCAGCTGGGCAGAGCTTGCAGTGCCTTGCTTAGGCGTGTGAGTCTTTTTTAGGGAGCTCGGGGTAGGGAGTGGTGGGTGGGGACCTGCCCGTGGTGGCCTGGAGGTTGGGTCCTCGGGCAGCAGGCGACTACAGAGAATGCACTGAGAAGGGGCCAGCCCCGTCCAGGGCGGCACTCTGGGTGAACGCGGCCCCCGTGGGGACAGAATCAGCAGGACTGGACAAAGACCAGCTGAGGCCTGGGAGGGAGGGCGAGGCGTAGGGTGGGGCGGGCCTGGGTTCCTGCCAGGCCCCTGGGCAGACAGAGAGGCAACCCCGTTGCTGAGATGGGGACCCGGGAAGGGTGAGCAAAAGCTCTGATTGGGCCAAGGGAGTCTTTGATGCCTGTGGCTTTTGGTGGTTGGGGTCTGGAGTTCTGGAGAGAGGCCCCAGGCCGGGAAGAGGAGGCTGGGGGTGCTGGGGGGGTGCGGAGAGGAGAGAGTGGGAGGAAAGGCCCCGCCGGCTGGGTGGGCAGTGTGTCGCCCCACAGCTGCTGGCCTCAGGTTGCACTGTCCCTTTGGGGCTGCTGTGGTCCTGCGTCATGGAGACCCCAGGCTCCTGCGAGTTGTTGGAGCCGAGGAATCTGAGCAGCACATGAGGTTTTGGGGGTTGGGGGTGAGGGGACACAGGACCACTCAGGAAACCAGACACTATCTGTGGCTTGTCCCCTGCAGCTCCCAGGCCCCCGTGACTCTGATCTGAGTTCTGGCTGCTTCATGTCAAGTAATGAGTGGGTAACGGCCGCTTGTCCTGAGACCAGGAGGGGAGGGGCGCCGGGGTGGGGATGGGACCCGCGGCCAGAAGCACACTTCTGGGCCAGAATTCATGCATTCACTGCATCATTCATTCACGCTTACAAGGCAGCTGGTCCAGGGGAGTCGGCAGACCTAGTTTCAAGTGTTGGTTCCCCTTTTGCCTGCTGTGTGACCTTGGGCCCATCGCTTAACCGATGTGAGCTTTCGTTTCCTCCTCTGCATCACGTGAATCATGGCGAGCAGCCCGGGACTCCTTGCAGCCTCGGCGTTCTCATCTGCCAAGTGAAGGCGGTGGCACGTCTTGGGTTTCAGCTCAGCGAGGGCGCTTGCCGCGGGCACTGACCGGGGAATCTGGTCCGGCCTTGACCCCAGCAGTGGCCGGGCTGCGAGCTGCCTTGTCTCCCTGGCCCCAGGTCTGCCCTGGGCAGGGCCAGCCTGTGGCTCCTGTCCTCTCCCACCTGGCCGAAGGCCCCGGGCAGCGGGCATCCCTCTTACGCTCTGCCGACAGGAGCCTGTTGGGTGAGTGGTGCAGCCCCTGCCCTGGGGCTGGGCCATGCATTTGGGGGAGAGAAAAGCATGTGTGTAGGAGGCTGTGAAGTCATGGGGTGGTTTCCTGCTTTGGGAAAACAACCGCTGAGGCCATTCACGCAGCTGGAAGGACCGAGAAGGGGCTGAGGCCGAGCTGCCAAGGACATCTCTGTGGTTCTCCCAAGGGGCTTGGCAGAAGCTGTCAGCCTGGGAGCCACATTGGCCTTCGCCCCCTCTACCCCCAAACAACCCCAAGAAAGGGGCAGTGATGCCCTAGCACTGGTGGATGGACTGAGAACGTGGCTGAGCCCACAGCCTTGTAGTCATCCTGACCACATGGGCACGTTCAGACACACATGCAGGAAAGGGCAGGGACACACACTATTCCCACCTCAGGGCTTGGGAGCAAACTGACAGGTACTCGCGCCCACATAATATAATGCTCCTCCAGAATACACCCCCAATGCACACAGACCCTCCAACTTGCAGGCCCCCAAACCTGCCCAAGCCAGGTCCTTGGCCTGAGCCTTCCTGGAGTCTGGGATCCTCTGGCACTGGGAGGAGAAGGGCCTCATTGACCTGGCAGCCTCCAGGAGGTGTGGCATTTTGCAGGACACAGAGGAGGCAAAGGTCAGGTGACCGTCTTGGTCAGAAAAGCCACTTGGAGAACCTCAGAGCCCAGTGGGACCTGATCTGTCCTAGGGAGTGCCCGGATTAAACCAAGTCCCCGTGTCCCCTTAGCATCACACCGTGCGGTAGTAAGAGCTGTACGGAAGACCAGGGCGGGGAGGAGCATCTCGGTGGCTTTGCTGAGGTAGCCACTGTTCCTGTAAGTGATGAAGAAGGCGTTTGCTCCTGAGTCGTCCCGAAGAGGCTATGCAGTGCAGTAGACAGAGCATGGTCTGGGGTCCCACAGCCCTGGCTCCGTCTCCTACCAGCTGTGTGACCCAGGGCAGGTCCCTGCCCCTCTCTGAGCCCCAGTTTCCGTGCCTGTCACATGGAGGCTCTCACTCCTCCGTTGCCCAGTGACGGTTAGCATTAATGACAATGGTAGCCCCTAAAGCCTCAGAGGGCCCTTTGCATGTGCCAGGCTCTGTTCTAAGGAGTCGACATCGGTGAACACGGTTCATACTCTCAGTCACCCTAGGAGATAGATCTTAAGGATGCCAGTCCCAAACAGGCCCTAGGCCTTTACCCCTAGGCACGTCCTGATCTGGTCCCTGGGCGCCTGGTCCCTGGGCACATGTCGGGGACCCGGGCTGGGAAGCCACACTGTGCGTCCACAGTGGGAAAAGCAGGGCCCTTGCTCCCTGCAAAGAACACGGGCCCCCTTTGAGGTGGCGCCCAGCGAGGCCTGCGGCTCCCGGGCTCGCATTCCACGGATTCTTGGCCCCTGACTTGGGCTTGGCAGCCTCTGCTCATTGTTCTGCTCCTTGGCAGGGGCCACGGGACAGGCAGCTCCCCGCGTCACCCAGAGGGGCTGGCATCTGCTGCGTGTCTTCGCCCTGCTCTCCGTGTCGTCCCTCCAATTCCAAATCCCCCACCCTGGTCTTTCTGTGTGTGAGCCCCTAAGAAGCAGTTTCTGGCAGGAATTTGGGGGGAAAGGGTGGAGTTTCTGTTGAAGTACACACAAAGGGAAGAAAAATCCTCCTGAATGCAGCACCCCTGAGGACCTCCAGAGGCAGTGGCTGCCTGGGGCCTAGGACGGGCTTGGGAGTCAGTGAGCGCTGGGTTCAAATCTCCTCTCCAGCTCACTCGTGAGCTGGAGCTTCCCCTCTTGTGAGGCTCCCCTCTGTGAGGCTCCCCTCTGTGAGCTTCCCCTCTGTGAGGCTCATGCCCCATCTGTAAGATGGGTCTGCCAGCAGCCCAGGATGATGGGAAAGACTGGCCCAGGGGAAGCTTGTTTCCTCCCTCCCCACCTCTCTTCCTTCCTCCCTGCCTCCTGTCCCTTTGTAGTGGCTCTCTGTGGCAGTTGGGGGGAGGGGGACACGCCATGACTTGTGGGGTCCTCCTAGGCTGCTGCTTTGACAAAGGCCCCTCCTCCTCCCTGGGGAACGCAGTGCAGCACGGTCCCTTAGCTCCTGGACAGAACAGCTCTTCGGGGCAGTGAGTTACCACAGCCCCAGGGGTTTGGCAGAAAAGGTGTGTGGGAGGCAGTGCTGCATCAGCTTGGTGCCATCCCGAAGGGCAGGGACCCTGGGGGGCTCCTACCCGTGGGCCTCAGTGCGAGGGAAGTGGCCCCTCGTGGCCCACTGGCCCTGGGGACACCCTTACCTGCTCAGCACAGGCCCCGTTCCTGAGTGGGGGTGGGGCTGTTCAGCGGGGAGCCCCTGGAAGGGAAGGTGGCGTGTTGCTGGGAAGAGCTGGGAGGTTTGGGGCAAAGGTGTCATCGTGGGTTTGAGTCCTGGCTCCGCCAGCTGAGATCCCTGTGATCCAAGCAAATCTCTTAGCCTCCTTGCACCTCAGTTTTCTTGTCTGCGAAATGAAGCAATGAGAGACCCTACTTCATGGAATTGTCAAAACGAGGTGGGCTCACAGGGTTGACGTGTAGGGAGCAGGGCCCAGCGTAGGGGGCTCGGATCGTTGGCCTGTAACTACCGAGATTACTTCGGATGAAGCCCGGCCCCGCGCCCCGCCACGGTGCTCCTGGGGCCCTGGGTGAGGAGGGGGCGCGCTCCTGAGAAGCTCCTGCGGCCTGCAGACTGCTGCCTCTGGGCTCAGCCCTGGGAATGCCACGTGTGACTTGGGGGAATGACCTTCACAAATAGGTTTCTGCCCAGTGTCACTTGCCCAAGGTTCCAGCTGGGGAGTGACAGGGTCCGCGTACAAAGCCAGGCCCGTGGGCCACCAGCGCCCGCGTGAGGTGGCACTGGCCGGGCCTTCGGGTGCACGAGCGGCTGAGCGGGCGGACAGCTGGGCGAGGCCCCGCGCTGTGCCTGGTGCCTTCGGAGATAAAGACAGAACCTGCTTGCTGACGACAGTTTTCCTCCCACCTTCCCCAGAGGTCTCCCTAAGGGCAGAGGACGGTGAGCACATCACCCCGAGGAGTCTGGGGGTGCAGCCCGAAGCAGCTGCAGAGCCTGCAGGGGTCTCCGGTTTCATCTTAAAATTCATGCGCATGTTACATTCTGTTCCCTCTGCATCCGGTTTGTTGTCACACACATGTCCCCCCGAGTAACGGGGCTGCCTCGGGAAGCACTCGTGTTCATCTGTTTGTCCTGGGGCTTTGCGTGCCGGGGTCCTCACTGCGTCACCTGGGGTGGGTGGGGGCTCAGGCACAGATGGTGGGCTGGTGCTGGGGGGCCTGTGGTCCCATCTGCATTTCAGGGAGTGGCCTCAGTGGCCCACACCGGGGAGGGCTTGGCAGGGAGAGAGCATCAGGTGCTGGAGACCCAGCGGTTCAGCGGGAGGCAGGGGTGTGGAGGGACAGAGGCCTCAGAAGGACAGGCACAGGCCCCACAGCACCCTCAACGTGACACTAATTTGAGATATGAGAAAAATGACAGCAAGAGATCTACCTTTATCTATGCACACTAGGACGCACCACAGAAAATGCTGCGGGGATGCGTGGGGGTCGTCAGAACCGGTTGCGTTTGGGCAGCTTCACAGATGGCGGACCGCACGGGCCGGGCCGGGCTTGACAGGACGCTGTGCCCGCGGGCCTCCCCTGCCAGGCTGGGCTGGGCGCATCTGCATCCTGCCGCCTGCGCCACGTGGACTCGCTTTCTGCTGTGTACGTCATGGGCCGGAGAGCAGTCTGACCCCAAAACGCCGAGGAGCATGTGAGGGAGGAGCTGGGCCTGCCCTGGGGACACGGGAAGCAGCGCTGGACGCCAGCGCGTTCTCTGCAGGTTCTAGAGATTCAGGCTCGGGAGCCCTGAGGGCGGGGGCAGGGAGGCCAAGCGTCCAGCTCGGCGGGCGATCCAGGGCCTGGTGGACATCCTTGGACAGGCCAAAGGGTGTCACGGAGTCCCGGAGCCTGGGAGGGCCGGCCCACCAAGACGGGGGGTGGGGGTGGGGGGGATTTGCAGCCCAAGAACCTGTGAGCAGATCTCCAGGGCGCTGACGGCGACAACCCCAATTGGTGCTGACTCCTTCCCCACCACCCAGAACACTCCTGTTCAGTGGAGGGGTGAGGGGGTGTCCCCTGAGGAGATGCGTGCGGCAGGGCTCTGCCAGCACTGGCCTCTCAGTTTGGGGTTTGACTGGCGATGCAGATGACCAGGTCAAAGACTGCGAGAGGCGCCGTCTGTCTGGGAGGAAAGGTGGTGTCAGGTCGGCTTCTGCAGAAGCAGGCTGCGTGGGGAAATCCTAAGGGAACGGGGAAGCAGACAAACAGGGGTGCGACCTCAGACCAGATCCCCCGGCCCCGCCCAGGTCTCCGTGTCCTGACCTGAGGCAAGGGGACTCACTGGCTTTTGATTCCTAGGGACTTGGGCCGCCCAGGGGTTATGGACGAAGCCATTCCAATGGCCTGGGCCAGTCCTTAGGGGTCCTGTTTGGGATGTGTCAGGTGCAAAGTGCCCTCGGGCTAGCCAGGTACAGCAGCCTGATTCAGGGGGCCCTGACTGCATGCCTGCCAGACACAAGTGTCTCCCGGGCATCAGCCCCTTCATCCTCCGCAGCCCTGGGGGGACCCAGGCCGAGCCCTGGATGCAGAGGGTGCGCAGAAGTGCCTGAGGGTGAAGGAAGACCTCCCCTCCCCAGGAGGAGGGCTGCTCCCTGTGTAGCTGGGAGGGTGGCTGTGGCTGGGTGCCTCCCTGGCCCCGAGGCGCTCGCCTGCTGGGGGGCTGGCAGAGGCTGCCTGTAACACCAGGAGCGGAAGTGATACTGGGAATGTGGCTCAGATGGCCCTTGGCTCAGCCCTGGGCACGCAGCGCTGCTGAATCAGGAACAGTTGCTATGGTTACTACCACCCCAGGTGACTAGCATCCTGACTCTCCCAGGGACCTCTGAGGGGGCAGCTCAAGCCCTGAAGTTTCAGGGTGCTGCTCCCTTGTGCCCAGAAGTTCCAGCAGGACTGTGGGTGGGACCCGCGGCCTTGGCCTTCCAAGCGTTGGATGCACAGGGCCCAGCAAGGATGGGGGTGTGGGGTCCTCCCCGCCGCAACTGCTTGTGGTCTCTCTCCTGACCACCTGGGCTGCCAATGTGGGCTCATGTAGGGATGATGATGGGGGACAGAGATGCAGAACTGCCCCCCAAGAAGCATAGAGAACATAATGCGGTAAGAACAAGGTTCTGGAGACTGGCACATGTGGGGTTGAATCTGCCACCTCCCTTGCTGACGGGGGACCACCTTTAGACTTTTCCCTGCACAAAGCCTCAGTTTCCCCCTCTGTCCAACGGGGATAATCCTAGCAACCTGGTCAGGACAGCCTAATGGAGGGAAATTGTGTCACGCAGGGTGTCGAGTCCTCGCCCTGCCACTTCCGAGCTGGGTGACCGAGGGCAGGTTACTTAACCGCCCTGTACCTCAACGCACACGTCGTGAAACGGGGCAGGTACAAGTGTCCCCTCCACCTGAGGGCTGTCGAGAGGAGAACGTGAACAGGCACGTGTACGAGAAAGCCTCATTTTCTTTTGCAGCCCGTGCCCTCGGGAGGCTGGCATGCAGGATGGCAGGACAGCCCAGCCACATGCCCCCCGGAGGAAACCCAAACAACCTGTGCCACACTCCGGGGCCGGCGCACCCTCCTGACCCACAGGTAAGCCCCTTTCCCCTGCCTACCGAGTGTTGGAGTGTCACCCAGGTCCCTGAGGCTACTTGGTCCCGGCTGCTGGAGGAAGCCCCGAGGCAGAGGCTCTCCCTGCAAGCCTCTGGGGATGGGAGCGGAGTTCGCCCCCCAGCCTCGTCGTCCTTCACGTCATCCGTCAGCGCCCCGAGAAGCCTCTCTGTGCTGGACTCTGGGTGGGTGCCAGGCCTGGCCCTGCCCCTGGGTGTTTCCATCTCAGATCAGCGCCACTTAGAAGGGCTGGGAGGTGCAGAGGAAGCTGTGGTGGCCCCAAGGAGAGAGCGAGGGTGCAGGAGAGTGGGCAGCGTGGACGTGGGGTCAAAGAGCTTCCTCACTCTGGGCGAAGTGTGCCTCCTTCTGTGGTCTGAACCGTGTTCCAGCCTCTTAGCCTCTTTGTCCAGAACCAGCAGAGCTCAGGCACACCACTTTCCTCCCACTTCCTCTCCCTCTGGGGTCCTTCTGAGCTGCTCGAACACCCCCTGCCCTTTGCACATGTGTTCCCAGGCCTGGAGGACCTTCCCCGACTCCTCCTCCAAGGAGCCTTCCTGCTCCACCCCATCCCCTCCTGTCTGCTGCCTCTGCTCTGTGTACAGTCTGGGCATGGCGACGATCACAGCCCGCGGGCGGACAGGTGGCGGCGTCCGCCTCCGCAGACACCGAATGCTCTGGTTTCGCCAGCCGCACCGTGCCGGCCCGGCGCAGACGAGGCCCTCGCGCCCGCTGAGTTAACACTCCGTGTGTGTGCAGTGCATTAACTAGGGCGTGGCCGTGGGTGAGGCAGACCCACATCTGCTCGGTGGGTGCACGTAGCCTTATGGGATGGATAGGGAAGCAGGCGGAAGAAACTCGGGGGTCAGTGGAGCTCCCACAGGGCACCTGATCTGAACTAGGGGGCCAGAGGGGCTTCCTGGAGGAAGTGGCATGCATAGGCCTGGAGGAGACAGAGAGCTTGATGGGCAGATCAGTCAGGGCCAGGTGGTATAGTGTCCTGTGAACCGCCTGTCCAGGGTTGGCTTCTGTCCCAGGGCTGTGTGACCTAAATCAGGAGAGACTCAGAGACAGTCACCTTCCTGAGCCATGGAAGGATTGTGACAGCTTCTAGCTGCCTAGTTCCTATCAGAGGACTTCAGGTGGACTGGTGTCAGACCTGTTGGGGCAGGTTTGCCATGTACAGTTGTACAGGTTACACACTGCACAAAGGTGCCTGGCCAAGGAGGCAGGTGAGTCTGAAACTCTTCTCCTGCCCTGAGCTCTCATCAAGCCATGCTCCCTGGTGCAGGCTGCATCAGCCCCAGGGGAGAAGCCCCTCTACAGATCCACATAGAGGTGACCTATGAACTAGGACAATGAACTCGGTGTCTGCTTGTGTGTGTGTGTGTGCATGCACACATGTGTACTTGTGTACAGGCACGCACAGAAGTGCACGAGGATCCCAAAGACACCTGTGCTATTCATACTCTCCATTTTCGTTCCTGGCTGAGATGCAGGGGC
Source organism: Lyroderma lyra (assembly GCA_004026885.1). NCBI lineage: Eukaryota > Metazoa > Chordata > Mammalia > Chiroptera > Megadermatidae > Lyroderma > Lyroderma lyra. The sequence continues at coordinate 13,941 of PVJL010007894.1, read as the reverse complement.
CCCTTTTCTGGGTGGAATTTGAGGACGCCAATCCCAGAAAGCTGGGCAGCCCGTGGACACGGCTGGTCCAGCGTCCACCAGGACATCTCACTGATGCCTGGGGGCAGCAAGGCCTCCTCGGGTAATGTAGCAATTTGTCATATTAAGTCATTCACTAACAATTAAGTCCCCCTTGATTAATCTCCCAGAATTAGCCAGTTGCATCTGAGCAATTAGGGTTAATTACAGCCTCATTTGGCAGAAGAGAGAGCCCCGTAATTATTTCGCGAACAAGGAGGGGAGGCGCTGGGCTGCGGCGGCGGCCGTGTCCGTGGCATTTCGTCGCACATGTTGGAGTGTAATGACATAGTTAAGTGTAATTAGAGACGATTACTTGGTGTTGGCTAGCGGCTGTCATTGAAGACACCCCCAGTCCCGCCAGCATCTGGCTGGCTTTGCAGAACCAGTCAGCGGTGTTGATGCTGGGACTGCTGTAGGCTGGGCTGGAAAGAGGCCCTGTCTCCTGAAACACTGACTGGGGAGCTGAGAGGGACCGAATCTTGGCCTGTTTCAGGACAGAAACACCCCAGATTGACAGCAGAGGCTCTTTCCATTATAGCAGGAGGCCCTGCTGCTCCCCTGAAATCATCCTGAGAGGAAGGAGCCAGGCTCCGATGGCAGGAAGGCTGCGTGCTGGACTGGGCTGAACCGGGTTCAGTTCCCGACTCCAGCCCTCACCAGTTAGGTGACATTAAGTAAAGGGTCTCTCTGAGCCTCAGTTTCATCATCTGTAAAATGGAGCCATGAAGACTAAGTGATATGACATGCTTGAAACATCCAGCATGACCTCCAGCATCGTGGGTGTTAAGGAAACAGTATTTCATTGATCTCAATCTTATATTTTAAAATTCATTTTAGTTTTCACAGCTAAGGAGCCCAGAGCTAGATATGCCCCTGGTATAAAAAGAACAATTTAGCCAGCACTCACTCTGGTTTTTATTAACCTTCTGTGCCCAAAGCAAGTGGTTTGTTGATTTCAAGGAGCTTTCTAGCTCTGAGAGCTGTCAGCCTATGAGAACGTGTTTGCTGAACCCAGCAGAATCGTTTGTGAAATACATAGATACTTGGGAAAGCTGAATGTGCTTGCTTTTATTGAGATTTTTGAATGAATGAATGAATGAATGAATGGAGTTGAGATAAAGAGCTTAAAATGCCCTGTGCTTTATGATTTTACCATTTGCTACAGAGCATTTTCATCAGGAATGAAATGCGAGGCATTTCTACTAGGAACCACATGAACTTCCAAAACAATAAAAGGTTCTTGTCTGAGAAAGCCCTGGCTAATGCGCCTTCCGTCTGGACAGTCTGCAGACCTACTTGGGACGTGCCAGGTTCCATTGTACTCAGCACTCTACAGAGAGAGGGATGTGCTTAACTTTGCAGGCGATGGGGACAGCTGTCACTAGGTCAGTATTGCACAGGCGCAAATCTTTCTGAAAAATCTTCCCAAACCAATGATGATAGTTAGATAAGACTTAATGACGAAATATTAACAGCCATTAAAATTCAAGACGTGACTGGTTTGTTGTAAATTAAGCAAGTGCTTGTCTCGCTCCTGCCTCGGTTCTGCTTGTTCCAGGAAGAGGAAGGAGCCGGACCTGAAGGTGCAGGACCCAGCAGGTTAGACACGTGTTCAAATACCGGTGCTTAGAGGAGGTACAATGGCCAGTATTTACAAAAGGCTTGGAATCGTGCTGTGTCATTTGGCATTGACTCTGTAGCAAATGGGGAGCCCGTTATGGGTTCGTAGTTGACGTGTGTTTGGGTTTTGGATCACTTGCAGCTGGGGCTCAAGGCACCAATCAGGCGGAAATAGGAGGATAGGAGGAGGCCAGGCGGCTGCTGCCCTCACCCACGTGAGATAATGCCTTAGCCTTAATTAAACAGGCCGGACACAGGAGGGAAGATTCCAGAGACTTCCAGGGTAGGCTGACTAGACATAATGTTTTAAATGCGACAGAAAACAACGCTACTGTCCCGTTTCAAGCGGTATGTAGGGTCAGCCTGCTGACACCTTGAATTCAGCCCAGTGACACTAGGCTGACCCTACGTACCATTTAAAAGGGGACAGTACTGTTGTTTTCTGTCCTGTTTAAAACCGGATGTCTGATCAGCCTCCTTAAATAGGCTGGGCACAGGAGGGAAGATTCCAGAGACTTCCAGGGGGCAAATAAAACAACTGCTCTTGGTAACTGAAGGGATGAGGGAGGGGGAAGGATGTGTATGTGTCCAGCTTCCTGGGTGCGAGCTGATGCTCTCCGTGTGGCTTCATCCTTCGGGTCTTTGCTTGTCAGTCGTTGGAGCTGGTGGCAGATTCTCTCATCAACACATTTACGTTCAGCTCTGTCTGAGCTCCGTTCGTGAGGTTCGGCCTGGGGGAGCCTCTACCACCGAAATGATTTTAGGTTCTGTGACCAGGCGTCTTGTCTTCCGTGCTTTGGGCATCTCGCTTGCCGAGCCCGTGGCACCTAGTGTAGACGTCCAGGTTGAGACATTGTGGTGGTGGTTGCCCCAACAGTGTGACACCTGGCACTTACCTTGTGTGGATCTTTTACCAACTCAGAGAAGGAAGTCTTACTCAGAACTTGGTTTTGCAGGAGCAGGGGTTGGGGGGGGCGGCCTGAGGTAAATAACTTGCCCGTTTTCTATAAAGGGGCAGAGCCAGGGACCGTACTCCAGTCCTATGACCCCATAGGAGCCTTTTAGCCATGAATCTGAGAGAGGGAAGATTGGCTTTGGGTTCGAGATTAGCCAGATCGTGAAGAGCTAAGTGGAGCTGGCCTCGCAGGAGCCTGACAGGAGGGACTCTTTGTAAATCGCGCCCTTCTTTTGTGCAACGCGGATTTAAAACACGTCGCCGTATACACGTATACTGAATCCATTAGAATTTCCCTACACACGATGTCAGATGTCTTTAAAGGTGAAATTCGTTTACAGGAAATGTCATTCTGATGAAGTATGCTTTTTAAAATCATAGAAACGGTTGCCTTAAAATTAATGATGCATTGCAAATATCAGGGGGGAAAAAGACCCATCCAGTGTAAAGATCTTTAAAATTCAGGTCAGAAGTCTGACTTAGTCAGGCTAAATTTTTTAATGAGATTTCAGAAAATTAATTGGGCGAATGCATTTTTATTCTTTTAACATGTAATTTTATGCTCCTGCTTTTAAAAAAAAAAAAAAAGCTATGTTGATAGCCAAGGCTTACTATAGTTCAAACATTTTAACTCAAATTAGCACAGGGTGGGGGGCATTTGTGGCCTAATTTGATCTGACTTGGAGAAGAGAGCTGGGTTTCTCTGAGCTTTCTGGGGTAGGGGTGCCCTGGGGCGGCTCAGGATACCCCTTCCCTATGTGTCCGGCCTTGGCCTGATAAGGCTTGCGGCATTTCTTGGGAGTGGGTGAGATTGGGGACAGAGGTGACTCAGCGACCTGGGCCATCTCTTAGCTCCACCAGATTCCTCCAGAGCTTCTCCCAGAGGTTCCTCTTCTCTCTGAGAGCGTGTGTCCTCCAGGTAGCATCGACCTGCTCCCTCGGGCACACTGTGGCTGGCAGCATCCCTGCCGCCTCCTCCCGGCCCCTCTATCCCATCTCCTCTACTTTTGGGGGAGACCTAAAGGCTCCCATCCTGGGGAAGGGGGATGAGGAGTCAGAAATTGCCTCCAGTGCCCACAGTGAGGTAAGGCAAGCCCGTTGTGTAGCACAGTCCCTTGGCAAACAGTCCCAGTGACTTGCTCGGGGACAGTGACGTCAGAAGGTGGCAGGGACACTGGGTAAATGACCTCTCTGAGCCTCTGTTTCCTCTGGGGCTGTGAAGACTAAGTGAGATTAGACTTTAAACATCTGGATGGCCTCCAACATCCTGAATGTTAAGGAAATGGTACGTTATTGATCATATTCTTTTTTTTTTCTTAATTTTTATAAGAGTTTATTGGAGTCAAACTGACAACGTATGCTGGGGAGCAAGATCTCAAATTCCCCCTATTGATCTCATTCTTATATTTTAAAACTCATCTTCGTTTTCATAGCTAAAGAGCCCAGAGCCAGAGATGCCCCTGCTGCAGACCCTTGGTGGGGGCGGGGACGGCAGGATATTGATAACAACAGTGAGAAATCCTTGCACTTGTGCCCGGGCCAGGCGCTGTGCACACCCTACCCCAGTTGCTCCCCAGACCCCTCAGAAATAGGTGCTGCTGTTCTACAGACATTCCACAATGCCAATGCCAATACCAGTCATAGTAACGAACAGACAGCCTTTCCTATGTGCCAGGTGCTTTCATTCATTAACTTATTTGACCCTCTGAACGGGGTACTATCATTATCCCAACTGTACAGATGAGGAAACTGAGGCCCCGAAGGGCTTGCCAAGGCCCACCGCCAGAAAGTCACAGAACTGGGATGTGAACCCTGGCTTCTGGGCCAACCTCTGCTGACCTGTGCCCCAGGGCTTGTATTTACCTTCCCCCAGAACCAGCACGGGGTCCTAGGCCCAACCGGAGACAGTCAGCAGACGGGCAGTCTCCGGAAAGGCCGTCGGTGACGGCTGCGAGCCGCCGCGGTGCACGCTGCCCGGGGCCTGCCCTGAGTGGGCGAAGCAGACGAGAGCTCCCCAACACTTCTCACAGCCTCACCTCCTGGAACCTCCGGGATCCTGAGGCTGGCATTAGGGCTGTAGGGTGACAGTGGAACTTGCTGAGGGCTGACCCAGGAGGGGAGGAAGATTCTTGGAGGGAACAACAGGGAGAGAGAGGCCTAGCCTTTGGGGGCAAGAACTCAGTTCACCTTTTCCTTTTCCACTTAGAGCCCCTGAGTTAAATTGGGGTCAGGACTCTGCTGGCTCGGGCGCTGCCCCCAGGAGCCCTGTGTCCCGTGGTGTCCCCTCCCTGAACAGAGGCCATCCCGGGCAGGACCCCATCCCAACCCCTGCCAGGGCAGCGGTGCCCTCCCCCAGTCTGCCCGGACTGTGCCCCCTCACAGGGTTCTGCTGCCTGAGTAACCTGCCCACCACAGGGGCGTCCTCTAATTAGGTCGAATGGATGCTGACAGGAAATGCAAATCTGGGTCATTGCATATGCAGATGTGCAGCTGGAGTGTCAGCGATGCCGGCTGGGATGTCACCCACATCCTCTGGGAGCTTCCCTGTGGCTGGGGAGGTGGGCAGTGTGGCCTCCGGGATGCATCCCTGGGATGGGTGGAGAGTGCTCAAGACTCCAGCCACTTGTTCAAGTCCCAGGGGGGAAACTGAGGCCCTGAGGGGGGGCACCTTGCCCCATGTCACCCAGCAGTGCACCTGGCTCTATGCCATCAGAGTTCAAGCCCTAGCTTCCCACTGACTAGCTGTGTGACCGTGCCTCAGTTTCCCTATCTATACAATGGGATTAATAAGCCTTGCTTTACAGGCTGCTAGAAGATGTGTCATAAAAATCTATCTAAGCAGCCAGTGTAGTAGCTGACACACAGTAGGTCCTAAAACACGACAGCGTGTCATTATTTCCATGAGTCTGTGTGATTCCCCCCAGGTGCTGGGAAAGTAGCCCTTTCCTGAGGGTGTGTGATTTTGGCTGCACTCGTAGAAGTGATAATGGATGGGTCACAATGTCCCCACTGTGCTCCAGGCTGTTTTGAGAGCTTTTCATTGTGTCATTTAACAAACGTTCCGAGCACTTGTTGTAGGCAGGTCAGAGCCTCAGCTCGGGGGTCGCAGGGGGGACTAAGGTGGGGACCCACTTTTGGAGAGGCCCATGGTGAGGGGACACTCTGACAGGGGTTGGCAGTCAAAGTTCTCCTTCACCTTAGAGGGCACTGCGGGGAAGGGACAGCGGCCCCCACAGCAGCCCGGCTGGACACCCACGCCCTCTGTCTGTCCCCTGCAGAGGCACCTGAGCGCCCTATCTTTTCGCTGCTCGCTGGCAGACTTCCAGATTGAGAAGAAGATTGGCCGGGGGCAGTTCAGCGAGGTGTACAAGGCCACCTGCCTGCTGGACAGGAAGACGGTGGCTCTGAAGAAGGTGCAGGTGAACCAATGACCCCATGGAGTCAAAGCCACGTCGCGGGAGCCGGCTTCTGTGTCTGCATAGTGTGGTCCTGGGCCAGCCCCTCCGGCCCCTCCCCGCCCTTCCCCTGTGAATGAGGGCAGTGGCACCCAACTCAGTGGGCTGCGGAGAGACTCGGGTGGCCCCCCGTGGGGAGAAGGAAAGGGAAAAGGAATGTGGCTGGGCCCCTGCTGGGAGTTCGTGGACCCCGCACAGTGGTAGCCTGTGGGTGGGGGTTGCTTCCCGTTTTTCAGAAGAAGAAATCGGTGCAGAGCCGGGAATAACTTGCCGAGCCCACAGGGCAGGCTAAATCCCGCTCACCCTGGTGCCTACGCTCACCGGCTGGCTCTGGGCTGAGCATCCTCCCGACCAACCTCCGTGTCCCTCCTGAAGGAGGGAGGGGTTCGAGCAGACGGGTCTGAAGCAGCCAAGTCCGGCTGGGAAGCGTTTCTGCGGGGGCCCCGGGGCTTTGCCGCAGGAAGTGGTTTTCAGTCTCCAGCGGAGCCTCGTCCGGGATCCGCGGATTTGTTCGTTTGGCCTTTGCAGAAGGAGGTCAGCGGCCTGGGCACAGGAGACCCGGGAGGGAGCGAGCAACCCAAACGCGGTCACGGGGTGGGCGCCGGGCCAAGTTCAGCTGCAGGGCCTCGGCGTGACCGGGTCCCTGTGGGTCTGTGACCCACATGTGGCTCTAGGTCGCTGGAGGAGAGATGGGCTCCCATGTTCAGGAAGGACCCATTTCCTGCCCTTTGTCTTCCAAAGAGGGGCTCACCTGGGCTCACCTTAGTCTTGGTTTATTGGTGCCGTGCTGGGTTTATGATAGGCCCGCTGTCCACTGTCTGTCTGTTCCTGTCCGAAGGGGCTGGGAGGACACACCCTGAGTGCGTGCTGCAGGGGCGGGGCAGGAGGGGGCACGGTGCAGGGGGCCTGCACCTCATCTTCTCACCCCGTCCACACCACCACTCTGAGCTCAGGCCATCAGCCCCCTTTAGAGCGAAGACTGAGGCCCCAAGCATGCTTTCTGGCCTGCCACGTACCAGTGCGTGACGTCAGCAAGTCACTGCTCTTCTCGGGGCCTCAGTCTCCTGCTCTGGAAGTCGGCGACAGTAACTCCTGCCTCACGGAGTGGGGATTCAGCATAGAGTGGTCAGCGTGGCACCTGGCGCGGGGTGGGGGCCCACTGCGCACAGCTGTTGCCCTTACGGGGTGGGGGTGGGGTCCCTAGCCAGGAAGAGGATGGACCAGGACGCTGGGTGCTGGGTTTTAACTTCTCTTCTTCTCCCCCAAGATATTTGAGATGATGGACGCGAAGGCCAGGCAGGACTGCGTCAAGGAGATAGGCCTCCTGAAGGTGAGTGCCGTGTGCCGGCTGCGCCGCTGGAGGTGGGCCCAGAGTCAGGGGACACGACATTCTGAACTAGACTTGGCCCTGGCCTGGTAACCCCTACCTGTACCCCAGGCTTAGGATGCTGCCTGGGATCTCGGAGGTGAAGGAGGAGAAAAGGTGTGGGCTCTGGAGGCCCAGGATCCTGGGTTCAGATCCCGATGTCCTCATTTACAAGCTGTGCGACCTTAAGTGAGTTAACTTCCCTAAGCCTCAGTTGGCCCATCTGCTCAATGGCGAGATCACCTGCCTCATAGCATATAGGCAGATTGAGAGGATTAAGTAAAGTAATACCTGAAGAGCGCCTGGTACAGCAGAGCACACAGTAGGTGCTCGCTCAGCGCCCTCCTCCTTTCCCACCAAACAAGAGACGCTGCTTGGCAGCTGTGTCAGGTGGGCTGCTGGCAGCAGGGACGCCCTGGGAAGCCACAGCTGCGGGATTTCAGATGAGCAGTTAATGACCATTCAGGACAACGCTGGCCGACCCAGGGGCCACGCAACCCGGGGGAAGCTCTGTGGGGGCTGAGGCCCCATCCCAGAACCTGAAAGCTGAGATGAGCCTGCCGTAGGAACCCTGGCAATGCGGGTGCGGGGGCCAGATCGTGGTGGCCTCAAATGCCACACTTAGGATGTGGGCCTTGAACACAGGAATGAAAGGGAAGCCCCTGAAGTGCCTGAGAGCAGGGTGAGGGTGGCGATGGGGCCGGCTGTGTGCTGTGAGCACTCGCTGGGGTGGCCCCTGGTAGCCATGGGTCACGGTGACAAGGCTAGAGGCGAACAGGCTTGTAGGGAGCCGTCCTTAACCATCAACTACTACGGGTCAGAAACTCCCCTTCAGAAAACCTTTTAAAATGTCACAGAATGCTCAACTTTGGGAACCAGTTGTGGTTTGAGGGCTCCGATTGCCCAGCCCCAGGGAATGGCTGGCCCAGTCGCCCACACCCCTCTCCCCACTCGTGGCCAAGAACACACGTGTGCCACCCACATTGTACGCACATGCGATGGGCCAGCCTGTGTCAGGTCCCTGGGTGCAGAAATGTGTGACCGCAGCCCCTTTGGCGAAGCAGGCCCAGCGTGGTGTGAACCGGGGTGCACAGGCGTCAGAGGCGGGCACAACCCTCGCTCACTAGCAGTGTGGTTAGCTGTTGACCATTCGGGGCCTCAGTTTCCTGATCTGTACAGTGGGGTGATGACAGCATTCCTGTCTTCAGAGGTGTTGCGGGGATCAGTGGGAAGATGCCTGCAGGCGCTCTGGGTAGCACCGGTGTGTACGACGGGCTGGGTCAGAGCAGCCCTGTCGTCCCTGCCAGCCGCTTTCTGGAACGCCGACCCCGCTTCCCGGCCTGCCCGTGGGAAGTCAACAGGATGTGCCAGGGCAGGAGGTGTTTCCTACAAAACAAAGGGAAACCTGGTTCTCAGAGGGGACGCTGGGCAGCATCGTTCATATTGTTCATGCCAGGACCCGAACCCCCAAGCACAGATTCGTGTACTCACACATTCAGCACAATTTTTGAGCACCCTGGAGGGCTAGACACAGGGGATGCAGCGCAGCGGGTGAGACAGATCCTGGACAGACAGACTCGTCCTGGATCAGGGCCTAGAGGTATCACGGGTGCAGAAATTCAGAGGTGAGGGGACTTTACAGTGAGGGGCCCTTTACTTTCTGCCCTCGGTTCTTCCCTCTGGCCAGCCATCGTCCACCCCCCAGCATTTACCACCACAGCCAGGCCTGGCCCAGGGCCTCAGACAACCACTCCCCTTGGAGCTCAAAGTCTGGAGGGAGAGAGGGCCGGTGATCAGATCTTTGTGATGCAGCCTCAGGGGACGGGTGGGCGGATTGTGAGGACAAAAGAGTGAGAGGAGGGCTGAGCAGCAGCTAGGAGGAGCTGTGCTGGAGATGAATCTTGCATGTGACTGCATCCTGAACCCCAGATGCATGAAGGCTCCTGTAGCCGCCCCACCCCGACTCACAAACCCCTGCCAGACAAAACCCAAACACTCCCATCTTTGAAGCACTTCCTGCATCCCTGGCCCAAGCGCGTCCCCTTTCAGACCCAGCTGGGCTCACCAAGAGGCCACAGGCTGAGTCATGAGCTCCAGGTGGATGAGGGTCTGTCTGCTCACTGGACCAGGTTGTTGGCCTCAGGATCCCCCCACCCCCGCCCGCTTACCTCTGGGGCCCCTTTTGGACCAGCCTGTCCTTTGGAGACTGACTGGGAGCATTTACTTCACTGCCTCAGACCTACCACAGAACAGGGGAGAGGAACCTCCCTCTTCTCTGCCCAGGAGCCTGCACCTCGAGGGGACAGCCCCTCAACTGAAGTTGTAGTTCCCACTCAAGCCCCCTCTGATTTTTCCAAGTCATTTGAAAAACTGTGATGCCCAGACCTCCAATGACCTGGGTGAGTCTCAGGGGAGCCCCCCGCCCTGTGAGAGGTGAGATTTCCCAGTGAAGTAATGAAGTGAGATTGGGGGGGGGGGGGGCGCGGTTTCTCATCCACAGTAATAGCAACAATCCCAGGACTTTATCACGTGCTTTAGAGATTTGAAAGTATTTTCAACCTTCCAGTCACTTACTCTGATCTCTTTTTGTAAATGAAAGCATGTCTGTAGAATGTTATATCTGCTGAGGGCCACTGATGTGCTGGCCAGACCTCAAAACAAAAACTGAACCAGGTGATTTTTGACAAAGGCACCAAAAAATTCAGTGGACAAAGGGAAGACTTTCAATTCAGTGTGCTGGAAAAACTGGATATCCAAATGGACAGAAGTGAGCCGTGACCCCTACCTCACACCATACACGGAAATTCACTTGAAATGGATTTAGTCCTAAATGTAAAAGCTAAAACTATAATAATGATAATGTTTGCTAGGCAGCCCAGCAGGACAGCCCTGTGTGATGGGGCCCATGCTGGCTAAGGGGGTGCACAGGAACAGGGAGCCTGGGGACTAGGCAGGCAGGGGGCACCTGGATGGGGTGTGGTCAGTTTCTGAGGGGACCTGGTAGGCATCAAGGGAGGAGCAGACATGTGGGGGAGGAGCCAAGGCCAATAGCAGAGGCCTCCTGTGGCCCCTGGAGGCCCATTGAAGGCTGGTTTGGGAAGTGAACACTAGGGGAATGGCTTGGCTGTGTGATGTCCACCAACGTCCCCCTCATTTTAGAATCCACGGATGGGTGCAGGTCAGCATGCAGCATAGGTGCAGGCTCTCTCCCAGCAATGCCCAGGCCTTTTATGTAGAAACTGTCCTCTAAACCAGCCCCCGGTCATCAGTTGACCGGAACCCCTGTGGCTGGGCTGACCACACTGACAGAGCCCTGGAGTCCCCTCTGCTTTCCGAGATGCTGCAGTCCACTTGGTGTCAACAGTACATCTCGGTTACAGACAGTTGCCCGTGTCTTCTCTGAGCTGGGCAGGGGTGACTTCCAGCCAGTGTGGTGCTGTCCTTGAGCTCCACACGCAGTTTTGGCAAATGCATGACTATGGGGGACAGACCAGAGGCACAGCCTCAGCACTGAGCAGATCACTCAGGGCAGCTCCCACACCAGGAGTGGGGTTTTTGCCCCCAAAATTTCACTAGAGCTGGGTCAGAAATTGACAAAAAGCAGGAAAGGGAAGAGGAAGGCGACAGACACTTGTGAGTATGAGCTACAGGGCCACTGAGCACAGCAACAGAGTGGAGGGGCCTGGCCCTATCCTGGAGGGGAAGGGGTGGTGGTGAGGAGGAGGAGGAGGAGGAGGAGGAGGATCACTTTCACAAGCATCTGTTGACTTAGCTCTGTGCAGTCACTGTGCTGGACCTTCCATGGTATTCTATTTAATCTTCACAACTACACCTTGAAGCTAGGTGCCCATTTCACAGATGAGGAAACTGAGACTCAGGGATGCAAAATGGCTTTCCTAATGTTACCCAAGTCTGCCTGATTTGCAAGCACAGGCCCTTCCCCTAACACACCTCTCCAGCAAATGCCAGGGCCCCGTTAGTGGGTGCCAGCTGGGTGCCAGCACAGGGTGGGTGCTGGGGCTGTACCGCCTCTCACTGGCTCCACCTCACCTCCAACCCCCACCTCTCTCCTTGGGCAGCAACTGAACCATCCGAACATCATCAAGTATTTGGACTCGTTCATTGAGGACAACGAACTGAACATTGTGCTGGAACTGGCCGATGCAGGCGACCTCTCCCAGATGATCAAGGTGAGGTTGCCTGGCGGGCGCACAGGGCCTGGGGGCTGCCCACACACCAGGGCACCTCCTCAGTTCGAGTTTCTCACTGCTGTGGCCTCACATGGAGGCAGCCCCTTGGGGACACTCAGCCCCCCTTGCCAATGCCCAAAGGCCTCAGCCGTGGCCGAATGGGTGCCCTTTTGATCCCCATTCTGATTTGCTGGGAGAGGGACAGCCATAGACAGGAAGGACCCCTCTGGCCGCCCCCACTGTCCTGGCCTGCCACAGACTCGTGGGCCATTGCTCCTGCCTCTCAGGAGGAGCAGGCATAGAATCCTACATTAAGTCAGAGCCCAGCTCACGGAACTGGGAAAGGGTCCAAGTGCCTGGTTTTACAGAATGGAAAACTGAGCCCAGAGAGGTTAAGAGACTTGCCTGAGGCTACCCAGCAACATGGGGACAGAGCTGGGCCTGTGGACCAGGTCTCTGTTTCTCAGCCTGGGACCCACCAGTGGACACTGTGCCCAAGTTGATTTCCCTGAGGCCCTTCCAGCCCTTGAGGGACATCTTCATTCCCACATCATGGCCAAGGCCAGGGGTCTCCGTGAGAGTGACTGACTTGCCAAGTCCCACAGGCATGTTTAGCACCAGCTAGGCTCTTGCTCTGCCTGCCATGGCAGTCCCCACACCACTCCGCCCCCTGTCCCACCTCCTGGGGTCAGGACCATCGCAGCCCCATTGATGGGGCACTGTGGGCCACAGCCACGCTGAGCACATACATCCCTCCCTAAGTCCACACCTTCCCCAGAGAGCAAAGCTCAGAGAGGTTAGTCACCTCCTAAGGCAGCACAGCCTCCAAGTGGGACTCTCAGGCCAGAAGCCTGAGCCCCATTCCCTGCTTTCCCTCAAGGCCCTCAGTGCCCTACTGGCTTGACCCAAGTCTGCAGGCCGCTCACTGGGGGCCCTCCTGGCCTCCCCCACCCCCACCCTCCAGCCGCAGTCTGTCTGCTCCTGAGCAAGGCTGGGCCAGCGGGGTCCCCCGCCCTGCTGCCAACCACCCTCGGAAACGGAGCCAGACATGGACTCTTTCCCACCAGGCTGAGGCTCGAGCGGTCGTTCGGTGCTTGGTCTTCCGAAATTTAGCTCCTAGGACTACAGGCGTCGCTGGGAAGCAGCGTTGCTTGCGTTGTTAGCACCTGCTTTTATATTTTCGTTGACATATTAATGCGTTTGCAGGGATGTTAATCTCCACACAGATCCCTGGTGGGAACAGATGTGCTAGATCATGTCTCAGTCCTCCTTTCTCCCCCCACCCCCACCCTTTGTTTCCCCTTCATACTTCCCTCTCCCACTGAACACACATGCACCCAGCACCCACTGTATACCAGATCCCGCAGGCCCTGCGTCCCTAGGGGTGCTGCCAGCATGGGTGCTGCCCTCAGGGAGCTCATCTGCTAAGGGGAGGGCAGACCCATGAACCGTCAGTCACGAGTCAGCAAGAATAAGCCAAGTTCAGGGGCTGCGGAGCCAGGAAGGGCTTTCTGGAGTAGGTGACACCTGACTGGAGACCTGAGGGAGGGAGACCTGAAGTCTAGTGGTGGAACAGTTTGTGCAGGAGGCCAGAGGGAGGAGCAACCCAGGGATCCACAGAGCACTTTGGTCCAGGAGAGCACTGGGTGAGGTGGGGGTAGGGAGTGGGCAAGGGGGAGGCGGTCAGACCACCCAGGGTTCATGGTCCAGGCTCAGGATCTGGGACCTTGACCTGAGGTCAGCGAGAAGCTTCCGAAGACTCGTGGTGGGGCGTGAACAGGCCCACTGCCCGGGCTGAGAGGCTGCAAGGGGTCTGGGGTCTCCTGGGGCTGACAGTGCGGTGCCCTCAGTGTGGGCCACATTCCAGGGTCTCCTCTCTGTCATCGCAGCTCCTCCTCTTCTCCCCTCCCCTACCCATCTCTCCATCGGGCATCCCATCTTTCCAGAACAGTTGGGAGGGCAAATCACATGTGTCCCTTCCCCAAACCTGTCCCTCCAAGGGACACACGAAGAAGGCACTGTGGGAACTGCAGGGCCTGGGAGGCTGCTGACCAGCAGGCCCTGTGTCCCAAGGGCCCCCAAACTCAGGGCCAGGCGCCACCACATGGTCACCGTGCTGGCATTATTTATGGCAGACGGTGAAGCCAGGAGCTGCCGCCACCCCAAAACCCACCAGAGACTCGGCGCCTCCCCGACAAATGTCACACTGTGCTTATAGGACGTGACATTTAGAAAATCACCACTTGTGGCTGTGCGCATCCGCTTAAATGCTGTAATGAGGATTAACTCACATCA
>PVJL010007893.1:0-67155 GCA_004026885.1 Lyroderma lyra | reverse complement strand
AGGAGCTTTCCCAAGACCACACAGTCACAGAGCCCAGAACACGGTCCCCACGGCCCGTTTCACATCACACCGACTGGATCGATGGTGCAAAATCCTGTCAGATCCGACACTGAGGCCACCGTGGGCAGATTCGGGCCTGAATGAGCTGTCATCTGCTGCAGCCATAACACTCATCCCGCACGCCCCTCTCTGCCCATTTCAAAGCCCAGGAAGCTGTGACCAGGGCCACCAGCTAACTGACGCGAGCGGCACAGCTCCAAGGCCACCCAGGAGTCAGGACAGGCTAACGCTCGGCCAAGTTTGTTTTCTTTTCCCTCCAAGTGTGATAGCTGGAAGAGAAGAACTCAGGAAGTGACGCGGACGCCTGCGGGCCTCTGGGCCGTGGGGCTCACGGTCCATCGAGGAGCCGGCCAGGCCTGGCTCATCATCCCTCCCACTGCCCTTACCCAGACACGAGGACGTTCGGGTTCCCACGGGTCCGCAGGAGCAGAAGGAAACCAGGGAGGGAGCTGCGCTGAAACCAAAGTGATGCGGTTTGTACCAAGTGTCTAAGGAACGTAGAACAGTGGCCTGTGTGGAACAATGTAGAGAACAAAAGACAGGCGACCTCTCTGCCCTTGACTTTGCATAAAGCTCCTCACCCCCATGAACCCCAGTTTCCCTATCTACACACCCGAGATGAAAAATCCTGTTCCTTGTCTATAAAGTGAGGATGACAGTCATCCGGAGTCGTGATAGCTCAGTGTGACATTATCTATACATATAAAACATTATATACTTATTACGTGTGTGGTTGCACAGTAGCTGTTATTGCATGCATACGAGGGCTGTCCGGAAAAAAATCCAGCTGTAAGGGCCTTGATCTTCCGTATTACATGGCTGGATACTTTCCGGGCGGCCCCCGTAAACAATACCATTCAGCTCGTTACGTTTGCGGGGGGGCGGGGGGCCACAGCCGAGGCTAACGCCTGTCCGTGACCCAGTCCTCAGAAGCCTGCAAACTAGGTGCCTGCATTAAATGGTGTTCTTGTTAGCTCTTGCACATGAGGTCAGTCCACACACGTGAGGGAGGGAGGCCGCCCACGACAGAGCGTTAGGCAGGAAGGCCGCGTGCGGGACCGGCGGGGAGGGCAGCGCTTTTCCATCGTGAAAAGCATTTATATGTGAAGATGTACGTGAGTGAGACGTAAGAAAACAGACTCCAGCAGGTACATGCACAAGTGCACGTGCTTTGGTGGGTGTGTATAGGTTCTGGAGAAAGTGCATTTCTGGAGAAAGTACCTAGAAGAGTAGGATTGAGCCAAAGGAAATGGGATTTCTCATTTCTTTTTATACTTCCTCCTTCTTTCAGACTCATCTGAACGGTGTGCATGTTTACTGCAGCGTGGGTGTGTGTCTGTGTTTTAGTAACAGAAACAAAAGGAATTTGAGTTAAAACACAAAAGAAAACAAGAGCCGGATGGATCCGGAGCCTTGAGCTCCTTCCCCCGTGTGCTGGGCCAGCCCAGCAGACAGAGTTGTTTTCCCAGCTGGTACTCATTTCATCCGCCTGCCCGAATTCCTGGGCGAGCCCAGACGCCGAGGAAGGCTGGCCGGGGCCTGGCCGAGGGAGGACAGTCCCCACTCGGGGAAGGGGTTTCGCTCTCTTTACGTGTGCACACAGCAGCGGGCATGTGCGGGGCGGTTGGGAGGGGCCGGACGAGCCTTTGGAGGGGCAGCAGCTGACCTCCTAAGGAAGCCCACGTGGTATGCACCAGAGTGCACACGCTTTGAACTAAAACCAAAACAAATGTACCGCATTTTGCCATGCATAATGCACACTTTTTTGCCCAAATTTGTGAGGGAAAAATAAAGATGTGCGTTCTACATGGGTAGTACTAATTCCGTATCTATGTAAATGTTTTTAATTCTTATGAATTTAAAGTGTAACTCCAGAAATCAGTAACTACTTTGTAATTATTATGTAAAATTTCTTGTACCATAGTATGTTAAAAAAATAAATGCTAAAATTCCTCTATAATACAAAAAACAAGTACCTAAGTATAAACAAATGCAAATTTGAATTAAAAAATTAAAATGAAAGATTTTCCCCCTGAAAGTTTGGGCCAAAGCCACGAGAGCACATTATACATGAGAGCACACTATACGTGGCAAAGTACCATAATACACAGGAAAAAAACTGAAAAGAAAATCCATGCATAGAAGTTGGAATCCTCTGGATGAGCAGAGGGTTGGCCCTTCCTGTCACCTGCTGTAATG
This sequence comes from Lyroderma lyra, assembly GCA_004026885.1. NCBI lineage: Eukaryota > Metazoa > Chordata > Mammalia > Chiroptera > Megadermatidae > Lyroderma > Lyroderma lyra. The sequence continues at coordinate 64,896 of PVJL010007893.1, read as the reverse complement.
TGTTGACTGGTGACCCCCCCAAAACATGCCCACACCGAAGCTCCAGGACCTGTGGACACAGCCTTACTTGGGAAGAGGTCTTTGCAGATGTCATGGAGGGTTTCAAGAGGAGATTATCCGATGAGCCCAACAGCCAACTAGTGTTCTTACAAGACAATTGAGAGAGGCACAAGAAGAGAAGACATAGACACAGAGCACAGAGGTCCTATGAAGATGGAGGCACACGGGAGAGATACAGTCCCAAGGAAAGGGGCCCCTGGAGCCCCCAGAGCTGGGAAAAGCATGACAGGATTGTCCCTGAGGGCCTCCAGTGGAGGCGTGGCCCTGCAGACATCTCGATTTCGCACTCCTGGCCTCTAGAACAGTGGGAGAATCAATTCCTGCTGTGTTGAGCCACCTAGAAGGTGGTCATTCATTGCCATAGTCCTGGGAAACTAATATACTTGCTGAAGAACACGGGTTGGAAGCCTTGAACGGACTTCCCAGCAGAGGGGCAGACCCCAGTATGTGGGCAGGCCTCCACCCCCCACCCGGGACACTGTACCAAGTCTCCAGTGGACCCAGATGCTTCCGTCTCTAAAGCAGCTTCCCCAGACACTCGCTGTGGGCTTCTCCTGTTTATTTGCTCTGCTATTGGCTTCTCTATTGGTTCGATTAGGTTTTGCGTAGTGTCTTCCCCAGGGAACATGACCTCCATGAGAGCAGGGCTGTCGTGAATGGGTGCCTGGATGATGTGGTCTTGGTGGAAGGGAGACAGGAGAAGTGGGGATACCCTGAGCCAGACACTGTGGGGGTGCTCTGAGAGGGAGGTGGAGAGGCCCCAGCCAGCCCCCACTGAGCTCACTGTGCAGGCACGTGGATAGAGCACCTGCTGGGGAGCTGCAACTTGAGGTCAGGGGAGCAAAGAAGGAAGTGGTGGGAACGTGTCTTTCTGGGACACTGCGCCCTGGCTTAATGCAAAGTTACTCACATTCCTATGCCCCAGCCCAGCAAAAAGAAAAGGGGTCCGAGAAATCTCCTCCTCGCTCACAGTCCCGTGGTCCAGTCACGCAGCCCGAGGCCTGGTTGGCTCCTCAGCTGTCTTCTCCCCACCCCCACCCACTCTGTGGGTCACCTGCACCTCGTCAGCGCCTTCGCTGAGGAACCCCTTTGCATTAAAAATCCCCTCTGCTCGTATCCCAGGAGCAGCAGATGAAGTCGGTCACGGGCATTTAATCCTGGCGCCAGCCCTGCGAGCTTGGCATTCCCGCTGCCTCCACGTAGAGAGCTCAGAGGGATGAGAGAAGTGCCCGCCATCACGGAGCTGATGAGTGACAGAGCTCGGTCATCTGAGTCGGAAGCCCATGCGTAAGTCCTGTTCTGGAGGGGGCTTCTCCGTTCCCGGGTTGAGGGCTCAGTGCCCTCATTTGCTGTCCTGGCAGGAGCTGTGCCCTGAGCTCCCGCGATGAGGGACTCGCCTCCGTCACATTTCTCTGGGCATCATTCTCATTTATGTTCCTCTTTCCCTTCTAGGCTAGGAGGGCTTCCAGGGTCCGTGCGATGTTGATTTCCTTCCTGTGTCCCCTACCTCAGTACCCCCACCCCCACCCTGGGGCAGGGCACACAGGGCCAGCCAGTGTTGGCTGAATCAATGACTGCATGCATACCTTCAACAGTCTAATCTATGGGTCCTTGCTGTGTTTCTGCTGGGATTCCCCAGTTACACTGCAGTGACCGCCACACAGTGCTCTGTGTCCCTTAGGAACAAGCGGAAGGCGAATCACATGAAGACAACAAAAGCAGGTTCCTTAGTCACATTAGCCTGAGTAACTGGGTAAGCCAGCCTGAAACTCGTTTCCTTACTACTGGACTTCTAGAGCCGAGGTGTCCCTGGGCCACATTGGAAGGAGAATTGTCTTGGGCCACACAGAAAATACGCTAGCACTAACGATAGCTGATGAGCTTTAATTTAAAAAAGATCCGTGCATAATTTTTGTAATGTTTTAAGAAAGTTTACGCATTTGTGTTGGGCTGCATGCGGCCCGTGGCCCACGGGTTGGACAACCTCGTTCTAGAGCCTTAAATAGTCTAATGCGCTTTTGGAATTTCTGTGATGGTAGACAGTCTTCCAGATATTGTTGTCACAACTAGTTCTTATTTGGGGGAAGTCCAGTGGCTACTAACGGTACGACAGACAAGGTTGGACTGTGCTGGGGTGCCCACGGCCCTTCTCAGTCAGTCTCTCCCTCGGAGTGTAGAGGAAGAGAAGTCTCCCCTCCAAAGCCAGAGATGCATGCCACCCCAGGTGGGCGGGGGGCTCTTGTCCCTCCCCTGGTCCTCACGCACGTTCTCCTGTGACCCTCTTCATCCTTGGTTTTGGCTGGCTTTCCCCACTCTCCTCAGAGGCAGCATCCCCGGAGCTGAAAATGAAAGTGGATGGCCTAAAGCTCCCTGTACCTCATTAACCTCCACATTATCTCCGGGAAATTATGCCAATTAGCGCGCAGGGGCCCAGGACTGAGAAGCTGCCTCGTCCGGGCCGACGGTGATGGATGCTACCAATTTAAGGCGAGGAGGGGCAGCTCCTCGGGGGTGAGGGAGTCATCTGTTTGGCCAGGAGACGCTCCCCGTGGCTCTCTGGCAGGGCAGATCGCCTGACTTTTTTTTTATTTTTTTCCTTTTTGTGTTTTTGTAAGAGGCCCATTTCTCAGGGGGCATTTTAAAAAAATAGCATATATTGGTTAATCTTGTTTTCTTACTGTATATAGAGAAAAACAAACACAAAAATGGCCCATAATCCCCCTACCCAGTGATTTCTGTTGACCTTTAAAACCAATCAAAATGAGAGTGAGCCAGTCTAGGTCGGTCTGGGCAATCCTGGGAGTTCAGTAAGTAACACCGTGAATATCTCCGGTCCCCACCTGCTCCAAGCTCAGTCTTTCAACAGCTGATCGAGTTTTGTGGGTCCTTTAGAAAGAGCGTGGCTGGTAGAGCACAGTGGCTTAGAGCCGTGCCTCTCACACCCCAGTGGACACACAGGGACCCCAGGCAGCAGCGGCGGGCCTGGGAGGGGGACCCACACTTGCATATTTAACAGTTTCTCAGCGCATGCTGCATCTCTGCGCTGCCACAGTTCAGCTCTGTGATTTCAAACAAATGACATCGCCTCTCTTAGCCTTACAGTCCTCTTCTGTACAGTGGGGCTAAAAGAACAATAGAGTTGTTGTGAGGGTTAAATAGATGAAAATACTGAAAAGATTCTATATATTATGAATCATACAATTCTGCTCCTCCTATGCATAACCAGCCTGTAAGTATATCTCCAACTACTGGTTATGACTTTTAATATAATAAAGAGGTAATTCTATATACACTTTAGTAGCATGGTTTATTCACAATAATGATTTTCCTATTTTCACACACCTACATACAGACATAATTAGTCCTTTTGAATTCTGCTTTACGTAAAATCGTAGTTTAGATGTACATTCAGGGTGGGATCTAGGCCTCTGTAAGTGACCACACTGGTCATCTCCAGGTACTAGCTAATAATATACACCGTGCTGCAAGGAGCATCCTTGCACATGTCCTGACACATTTTGTGAGCATATTTGTAAATTCCTAGAAGGGGGCTTGCTAGGCCAAAGTATACATGCACTTTACACTTTGGTACTTGGAAAATTAAAATATAAATGTGCATTCTTGCAAAGGCTACATTTGCCTCTAAAAACCCAGCCTGCCCAAACCTAAGGCAAATGGTGTTTCCTCCATGGACTTCCTTGTCTTCATGTTCAAAATGAGGATGAGAAAGTAAAGAAACAATGTTGACATGCTGAGGTGCATGACCCAGTGGACTGGGAAGTGCTTGTTCAGCCTGGAGTGAGGAGCAGAGGTTTCAGAATTGAATCTGGCACACTAGGTAGACATTCCAGGACCCTGAACGTAGAATGATCAGTGTCACTTCCTTCTGCAGAGACTCCGTGCCCTGGCAGATGGCCCCCAGTGCCCCTAAAAAAGAGAACTGCCATCATATATGGATATCCCTATCCCCCTTTTAGGTTGGGTGGCCTCTAAGCTCATCCCTTAAATATGTTTCACTGATGATCTCACATGTGTGCTAAGAAGAGGCAGGGAAGATAAAGTGACTGAATTAGTTAGGACTTTCTGTGCTTGCCAAGGCTAAACCCATCTTGAGCGGCTTAAGGAAAAATTGCAGGTGGTGTATTAGGAATGGCAATGTTTCATGAAATGATGGGATGGAAATTGCTACTGAGCCCCGTTAGGGTAGGGCCTGGAAGCATGACGTAAATCCAATCATTGACTCTCTCTACTTATGGTCCCTGCTCCCCTTCATGTGTGTCTCCTCTGTCTCCTTACAGCCGTTCTCTGCTCCCGGTTCTCGTGGTGGAGTACACAGCCCCACAGATCCCCACAGTCTTCAGCTGTTGGAGGACCAGCCAGGAGCTGAGACCATCAATCCCTCTCCTGGCCCCAGTTATCATACATATTCCTGGAAGTTAGATTCTGATTCGTCCAGCTTGAGTCTATACTGCTCTCATCAGCTCTGGATGGTGAGTAGCCATAGTGATTACGGGGGGTTCTGTGTGTCATGGTTCTAAGATGGGAGGGGACTATTATACAGGGACAGATGGATACGTGTAGAGGGAGGAGAAGAGGTTTAGGAAGAAGTAGATTAAATGTCTCCCAGTCTCTGTTGCATGTACATCCGGCTTTGGAGAAGGATCTGTTTTCATAGGGGAATGTTAGACTGATCAGTGGTTTGCAGTCTTGCCTTATCATTTGCATGACACGGCAGCTTGTAAAAGTCTTTCTATCCAGACAACATTCCCAGACCAAATGAACCAGAATCTCTATCTATGGGAATCCTGGTTATCAAATTTTTAAAACGTTCTTTAGATAGTTCCTGTCTCTAGCTAAGGTACATAACCATTGGACAAGATCAGTGATGCATGAGAATCTGATAAAAAGAAGATTGTGCTTGGAGGCTCCACGTGAGGCATGGGAGTCCTCAGTGCTAACAAGCCTCCGAAGTGGTCAGGGCTGCTGGTCTGCAGATCATGTTCTGAGTAGCAAAGCACTAAAGTATCCTTGAGTCCTAGTCTAATCTCAAAATTTTAAGAAAGAGAATCTTTACTCCACGAATATTTATTTTCTGCTCTGAAAACTAAGGCCCAGAAATCTATTAAGTTTCTGCCACAGAAGGGCTCTCATGTAGTTCACATAGCTTGGGAGAAGCTGGAGAAAATATGCTATATACGTTGCTTCTTAGTAGTTGTGCTTGGAAGTCTATCAGGGAATTTTGGTTGTTTTGTTTTGTTTAAGAAAATGTCCTTATTGGAAAGGTGACTGGCTCAAGTCCAGGGCTTACACCATTTGACATGGAGAGCGGGGACTTTGGCATCTCGCAATTTAGAGTAATATTTGCAAAACATGGAGTCTGTGATGGAGCAAGCTGTTTGTCCCTGAGCACGAGAGACAACACGGAAACTATAGCTGCGAGTAAGAAAACGATCTGTGTGATGACTGACAGATAGTAGGTAGGTAGGTAGGTAGGTAGGTAGGTGCTCCATGAAAGAACTGCTTTTCAGTGGACTGAGTGATTAATGAGCCCACTCTAAGAGATTGTGAACATGTTTTAGAACATCACTGGAGGCCCTAATATAACAGAACCAAAATCCAGCACTTATGGTGTAACTCTGCTCACATTTCATGGAGCTAGTCTGTGCCAGAAAGCCAGGAAAGCGTGCACAAACTATGATGCTTTGTTTCCATATCACAGTGTCTGCATCTCAGTACTGGAGGGGAAGAACGGCCATGCTAAATGGCCTGGTATTCATTCAGCCAATCGTCCCTGAGTGCCTACTATATGCGTGGCATTGAATTTGATCCAGGTTCCAACAGTGCAATTTTTGGAGATGATTCATAAGCTGTTATCTTCCGGTGACGAGTGCAAGTTGCTTTTCTGTACATGGTCACCTTTAATCCTCAGCCAAACCTGGGCGGCAATGCTGCTGATGGTGGTGGTGGTGGTGATGATGGTGACAGTGGTTGTGTTGGGATATAGTTTCCATTCCAGAATTTTTAAAAATGGGCCCCAAAGTGTTAAAGGATGATAGAAAGCCCCACAAACAGCAAGGAGCCACGATGGGGCAAGATCCAAGATGCCCAGATTCTAATCTCAGCTTGCTATCCATCGACTACACTGAGTAACTCGAATAGTAGCTAGTTACTAAAGCTTCGTTTGGGCTCATGCATCCTAACTGCTTGCGGGAAGACAAACTAAAGATGCAGGGACTACAAAAGCTGCAGCTTCCTGTAGGAGAGCGGGGAAGCTACGAACTGGCGACGCCTGAGTGTGCATGCGTTCTCCGGGTCTCACTTGCCGTCTCTGCTCCTAGCAAGAAAGGCTGGAATGACAGTCATAAAGGCAACGTTTCGCTCTGCCTCACAGACGCACTTCTGTGCCAAGATTAGCTTCTCCCTTTATAGCTAATACATGTAAAAAGAGAATCTTTAGACAGGCACTTCATAAAAGTGTGGTTAGCTCAGGAAGTCAGAGGGTTACAGCCACCCCCGAGGAAATGCCACGCGTCTCCAGTGGCTTCAGGCTCGCGGGCCTTGCAGTGTCCCATCTCGCCACTGTTCAGGCCCAGAGCGAGTCTATCCAAAATGCAAATGCGGCCGCCTCTCCGTAGGGCTGAACATTCTCGGTGGCTCTTGTCCTCTGCAGGAGGACCAGGCTCCTTAGCCTGGCACACAGTGCCTCCCGTGACATGGCCATGGCGGACCACTCCGGCCTCCTGCCAGCCTTCTGCAATGTGCTTCGGCAAGAGCAAAGCTCATGTAGCTGCAGTCCTTCTAGAGCTCTAGGTGTGATACTTCTAGGCCTTGGATTTTGCAGGTTCCCCTGCAGGAATGCTGCCTTCACCTTCTCCCAGCAAACTCTTACCCATCCTTAAGGACTCGCCTTCCCCCAGACACTTCCTGGACCAGCCTCAGACTAGAGCAGATGGGCCACCTTGTGCATACGTCTATCTGTGAATTTTGTAAAGCAAACCCAACCCTCAGCACCCTCAGCTCCCCACCCCCTCAACAAGCATCGGGGGGCCACTGGGTTCCAGCCACTGTTCTGATTGCTTTTCACGCATTGTTACTGTTGATATCCATAACAGCTCCATGGGGGTTGAAATGAAATAAATTGACAAAGAAACAAATCTTGAGCTCCCCAAATGTAACAGTGCCTAGAATATAGTAAGCACAGAAACTGCTCAATAATTTATAAAACTAAAGTTATTCATTAATTTTAAAAATAGTTTATTTTTAAAGCAGTTTTAGATATTACAAAAACATTGAAAACATAATACAATTTCCATCTACCCCACCCCAGTGTTCCCTGTTATTAATATTGTGCATTAGCATTGTATATTTATTACTAACAGTGAACCAATATTTACACATTGTTATTAACTGAAGTTCATAGCTTCTTCAGATTTCCTTAGTTTTTACCTATTGTCCATTTTTCTGCTCCAGGATCCCATTCAGGACACCATGCTCCATTTAGTTGCCGTGTCTCCTTAGGTTCCTCTTGGCTGTGGCAGTTGTCAGAGCTTCCTTGCCCTTGATGACCTTGACAGTTTTGAGGAGTACCAGTCACGCATTTTGCAGGGTGCCCCTGCATTGAAACATGGTATTTCTCCCTCATGACTAGTCTAGGGATACAGGTAGTTGGTAAAGATGCTGTTTGCATCATATCACATCAAGGACGTGTACGACCAGCACGACTTGTGACTTGACGCTACGTGACCACTTGGTTGAGGTTGTTGGTTGGGTTTCTCCCTTGTAACATTACACATTCCCCCGCCTTTCACTTACTCTTGGGAGACATGCTTTCCCCTCCTTGAAGGTAGAGTTCCTACTAATCATTTGGAATTCTTCCACACAGGAAATTTGTCTCTTCTCCCTGATTTATCATCTCATTCAATTATTTATTTTGACAAGCATGGACTCATGAATATTTATTATCTACTTTGGGTTTTAATCCGACACTACTTAATTTTGTTGCTTAAATTGCTCCAGCTCTGACCATTGGAAGCCCTTTTGGTTAGCTCCTGCATTTCTTTGAAATATCCTCATCCACGTGAGCTTTCCAAAGTGTTTGGGCACTTCTACACTCTCTGCTTCAGGCTCGTCTTGCGTATTTCCTGCCCTAGTTCTGGAGTCAGTTACTTCTGCAAGAAGCCCTGGTTCCTTTTATTGAAGACTGGTATTAGAAACCAAGATCCAGGTACCAGGTGTGCTCATCGCTACTGGGGTCTTGTTTCTTTTAGGTCTTCTCAGCTGAGAAAAAAATATATATCTGTATTATATGTGTACATATGTAATAATTCAATGCATATATACACACACTCAACATAGAACTATATTTACCTGCACCGATCTATATCTATATTAAGTTAAATACAAGTTCATTCTGAAATCTCCAGCTCTAATCCATTATCACAGGAATCCTTCCAGCCTCCATGCCTGCTTATCTGTAAATTTCTACTCCCACGGAGAGAAACCTAACTCCCATCATCTGCCTTCCATCTGCTTAATTGCTCAGTTCCTGTACACATGCATAGCAGCACCAGAGTTGCTACGTGGTGCAAAACAACTTTATCTACCTGAGTACAGTGCTTACACGGAGCTCTTTTTGCCTTAATCTGACAGATTCCACTGCCTTCCCAAGTTCCCTAGGTCAGCACCTTTCCTCCCACCTGCTTCGACGAGGGCATCGTACATATTTATAATACAGTTAGGGTCTTTCCTCACAGTCCACATTCCTTCCTGGAATTCCCCTGATTTCCTAAATAATTTTTTAATGTGCATACATTAGGGTTCATTCTTTGTGATGTACAGGTCCATTATTTATTCATTTTCCATCATCTATTTATTCCCTAGTCATTCATTGTTTATAACACTCCAATTTCACATACTCAAAAATAAGTTGAATTAACTGACATTTAGAAAATGTCTCTAACACGACATTAAAGTAAAACAATCTACAGAGAGCCCTATCAGAGCTTGGCATGCAGCAATTAGTGCAGCAGAGAATTAAAGGTAGAATTTCCTGGGGGCAAGCTGACGAAAAGAGGCGTAGCCACATCGTAGGACAGACGGGCCCTTCCCTGGCCCCGGTGCTCAGTGGCGGTTCTGAGTCCCATGAGAGGGAAGGCAGACTAAAATGGACTTTGGCCTTCCACGCCAACGCCCAGGTGGGGGCTGTTTAACCTGTACACTTAAACCTTACGTCCAGAGAAAGTGGCATTTCAAATGCTCCGAGAATCTCTGCCCTGGACGTGCACTCGGGCACATGGGGCCCGCTGCCAGCACTGGAAACGAGCTTCACGGTCACCTTCATCGTGAAGCCCAGAATATTCCGTTTGTCCTGCCTTTTCTCACGTTCGTGCTCACCTGGGAAGTCTTGCCAGGTGTACAATCGTGCCCATTCCACAGATTTGCAAACTGAGGGGCAGAGGGCTTGGTTTCCTGGTGACACACGGTGAGGACGTGGGACTCGATCCCAGAATCCAGCTTCTCCTCACTCCTCCAGGGGCACTCTTGTCACTTCCACCACTCTTACCTGCTGTGGGGGCAGAACGCTAAATAAAGCTGCTCTGAGCCTGGGAGTACACACCTGGGCTCCCTCATTCCTGGTTCCTGCGAGGATCCACGTCAGCGGGACCGAGGCTGCAGCGTGGCCTTTAAGTTCCCCCGTGGGCGTGTCAGGCCCGGAGGTCGTTGGTTGCACAGTGGTCCTTGGCCTCTCTGACAGAGAAAGCAGACGTTTCCTTTTGTCTTCCAAAGCCGTGCATAGGTGTCAGTGTTTTTCCATGCCTGATGTCATTTTTAAAAACCCAGAAACTGGGAAGGAAAGAACAACGGCTTCGGAACGAACAGTCGGAGCGGGGCTGCTCGTTGTGCCCCCTCCTCGTTCGCACACACTTGCTCAGAGCCTGGCCGCTCCCGTCTCCGCAGAATTCAAACGCTTGTAACTGCGTGGCGTCGGCCCGTAGCCCGTGAGAAGCAGCAGCTGGAGGGGAGGGGCGTGGGGCCCGGGCGAATGGGGGGCTCTGACGTGGGAAACCGTCCCAGAACGTTTTGTCCTGGGGCAGGCACCTCGACGTGCCTCGGTTTCCCTTGACGACATCCGTTCGTTTCAGCACAGCGGCATCACCTGCGCTCAGGAAGACATTCCCCAATTATTTTTTAATGTACCAAGAAGGTCTCGTACGCTGCACTTGAAATGGTGGTGAGTTTTTAAAAAATATTTGTCATTCAAAATGATTAAGATGAAATAGGTAAACATGTCAGTGTTTAAAGTAGGAAAGTCTTCAAGCTACGGAAAGCAAGATGGCCCATGTGACTCATTAACTCAATAAATATTTACTGTGTACAAACTGTACATCAGGAACTGGGGGAAGAGAAAGAAAGAATATTGATCCCTGTCTTCAGGAATCATAACATCGAACTTGAGAAACTGCCCCCAGGGGTCTGCATCGCCGAGGTGTTTACAGCTCAAAAGGCCGATGGTTAAATCCTCGCTGCTCTGCCGCGGACCCCCAGGACCCCAGAGGTGAGGATTATTGAATCACAGACCTGAGGCCTGAGAAGAAACGAGAAGATTCGTGTGTTAGGAACGGAAGGAGGGGACGGAGGAAGGCAGGGAGGTGGGAAAGAACCCTGCTCCCCTGCTGGATCCGGGCAGATGGAGAAAACAGACTCTCAGCCCCAAAATGCCTGCTCTGTGGATCCCTGTGAATGAGCCCAACGCTCTGGTTTACGGCCGGCACCTCTCCCCCAGCGACAATTAGCAGGGTGGGTGTCCTTATCCCGGGCTTGTGGAGAAGGATGCTGAAGCCTCAGGAGCCTTAACCACCCCGCCCAAGGTCACAGCCCGGGGAACCCGTCCTGGCGGGGGCTGCATGCGGGTCCAGGCCTGTCCTGCTTGGGCTCAAGTCCCAGGCCGTCTGCACTGGGCAACATTGCCTTCAGCCAGAGGGGTGGGACTGATCAGGAACGAGAGGGAGGGAGGGAGGGAACAAGACGTGTGCAGTGCCGAGTCACCCAGGGCTAGTGAGAGGGGCCGGGGAGGGGCCGGTGATCGGGGTCAGGAGGGAGAGATGGCCTCCTGACAGGAGCTGTGGCCTCCCTCGGAGGGGTCAAGTCAGCCACGGCCACCCACAGGGAGGGAATGGGGGGTGGGGGGGGCTAAATACCTCCACCTCACCTCTTCTCTCCCTCCTTCCCATCTCCTGGTGGTTTCCCCATTGGCCAAACCTACCTGGAAACAGCAGGGCAAGGGCCCCCCATGGTGTCGACCATAGAGTTCAGGCACAGAGCCGAGTGAGAAGGGGAGGAGCGGCAGATAAAACATCTAGCCCAGCCCCCTGCCTGTACTCCAACAGGGGTTCAACTTCGCTCAGTGTCAAAGGACACGTTCCCCTTAGGATCAGAGCAAGTCCAGCAGCCTGCTCACGATCCCTCTCAGCACAGCCCTCCAGGACGCTGTGGAACTGGCCGAAAAGTGGGGATGCATTTGCCGTCCTCGCCCTGACCCAAGCCTGGGCCGCCCTCCTTATCCTTGGGTTGGGTCGGGTCACTTTGACGCCAATAATGGCTTAGAACTTGCTGTGGGCTGCTAGCACCACAGTTCTAGAGAACACTGTGGATTTAAAATATTTGGGGAGTCAGGAATGTTGTGAAAGGCGCACTGGACTTGATTTTAGACATCCCTCGTCTCTACATTACATCTGGGTGACCCTGGACATGTCGCGTGCCTTGTCAGAGCCGTGTCCGAGCCAGCTCTCACCCAGCGGGACGGCAATGGTGCAGTTTTGACAAATACACACGAGACTTTTCAATTCACCTCTTACATTGTAGTATGGCTTCATAGTAACCTAGCTCTAGGTCAGAAAATACAGCTTTGAACCTTGGCTCTGGAACTTCCAGCTGAGTGACAGAGAGCAGATGTCACCCTTCCTAAACCTCAGTTTCCTTATCTACGAAATGAAGTAACGGGAGCCTCCACGTCCCGGGCTCTTACGTCCTGGTTCAGGGTGCTCAGTAACCAGCATGAGTTGTGCCCGCAGTGCACATGTGCCAAGGACGCCGTCACAGCCGTGGGCAAGTCCACGGGCCATTCATTATTTCCACAATCCAACAGCACTACGTGCCCTGTGAGTCTTCAAGGTGTTTGCTCACGGAGACAGGCATCTGCAGGTACCTCTCCTCCCGAGACCACAGCCATAACCGGAACTAAACTTCTGAGCTGCGGCTGCTTCCTCACACTCCTCCTGATTTTATTTACGCAAACTTCGGAGAACTTTACTCGAGCCTTACGAATTTCGATGTGAGCTGACTGAACTCACCGGAGTGAGTCAGACAGGTCGGTACCTATCCTGTTTCTGCTGCTAACTTGCTGATTGACCTATATATAAACCTCTTAATTTCTCTGGGTCTCATCAAACTCCTCAGATGGATGGATGGAAGGATGGATGGATGGATGATAGGATTTACATTGGACAACCCACTGAAAATGTCCATTTCAGTGACTCCATCAAGCATTCTTTGAAAGCAAATCCATTTGCTTCCGGAGTCTGTATCACTCTTCACACGTGGAAGGTGCTCAGTAAGCTCGAAAGAATGCACAAATATCAAGTGCCTACTGTGTGCCTGACACCAGATGGCTATCTAACCAAGTCTGGGTATGTTCTGAAACAAAGGGGGTTTTCCATAACTGGTTCCCCAAACCAAGCACACGCGTCTGCCTCCAGCAGAGTACAAGTAACTAACATGAATCTCACCTTTGTTAAATTCTGAAATGGACCTAAAGGCTCCCGGATTCCACATGGACACACATTGCCGAGCTTTGATTCCTGCTTAATTTCCTAAAATGGGAAGAGAGGATTAGCTGAATGAAGGGCTTCAGCATAGAGAGCCACACACACGTCTTCCTGGCTAATGCCTGCTCTTTTTGGCAGTTACTAGAGTTAATGCCGACACAGGAAGGGAGCAGGAGGGCCAGAGTTGTTTCTCCCCCTTAGAACGCCAGGGACAACATCTTGCACATGAGGGGCATCCGGGTACTGTGGCTTTTGGAAACTGAAATAGAATCTCAATATACGTGTCAGCTTGATCTGGGAAGCCTGACAACCCCCCCCACACCCCCATTTCTTAATTCTGATTACTGCCAGACTGAGATCTGTCTGCCCAGCCCATCTGACTGCTCTTTGTAAGAACGGTTTCGCTGTGAGGGAGGGGCAGAGGCTATTATCTTGCAACAGCTGTTTGTAGTTAACTGCAGCCCATAGTTACAGCCTGAATGCTGGAGCCTCATTTAGTGCCTATGGATTTGTGGTGAACAGGCAGGCTTAACTCCTTCTTCCCCCTGCAGTTGGTGACAGTCAGTGGGCATTCAAGATGGACGGACGAGGTCTGCTCACAAAGACAGTGGAGTGAGATCGAACGCTGCAGAATGCAAACAGAGCACACAGTTCCTCTGGGTCTTACTAGATGTTAGAGGCGGGTGAGACTCTGCAGACGTTATTTTGGTCCACGTTCAGTGCTCTGATGTTGGCATGACTCTGCCCGTTTCACAGGTGAGGAAATAGAGGCGCAGGCAGTGAATGCTGGGATGCAAATCCACATGAATACAGTTATGGAGCCATAGCACTCAACCCCTCTATTATGCTGTGTTATGCCTCCTGTTAATCCAGAAGCATCAACTGAGTATTATCTATGTGGCCAGCACGATGCTGGACTACCTGCTATGCATAGGGGGTCCCTCGGGGCTCTCAGGCTGGCCAGGAAGGTGTACACACACAGGTGACACATGGAGAATGGCGAAAAGCCATGAACACTGTAGAAATGTCTCACCTCATTTAGGGTGGAGAGAGTACATCACAACCCAGAGGAATTTGGGGAAGGGACAGAGTTTACCTTAAAAAGAGAGAAAAGGCTAATTTTGAGAAGGGAACACAGCTACAAAACATAAGGAGAGGGAGGAGGGGCAGGCCAGAGAGAAGCTGACCGAGTCAGAGGACTGGTAGGGCTGGAGTGGGTACAGGGCCTCTCGGCCGCCTGGTTCAATAGGAAATAGGCAACAAAGTCGTCAGGTCGGTATTGTAGCAGAAAGATGGCCCTGAGTGCCATGGAAGGTATTGTGAAGGGAGCACAGGTTGGGGGTGCGGATGAAGCGTCAGGGCCTGCTGTTATAATCCCGGGGCGTGGAGGTGGGCAGCCGCGACAGGACTCAGGAGACGTGTTGCAGGGAAGAGCAAATGCACATGGCGTTCAGCTTCCTTGCCTCGCTGAAGACTAAAAAGAGGTTAAATTTTCCAGCAGGAAGTTGGAAGGAATATTGCTCAAACCACTAACTCAACCCCAAATGACATACATTCCTGAGAGTTACAAAGCTAATCAGTGGCATTGAGGATGGCAGCGAGACCACGTGTGCATGCGCATACACACACAGACACATGCACACACACACGTGCACAGACATACACGTGCACACACATAGACATACACGTGCATGCACACACACACGTGTACGCATACACACAGACACACACAGACACGTGCGCACACAGACACACACATGCACACACAGAGACATGCACACACGTGTGCGCGCGCACACATGCACACACACAGACACACACACATGCGCACACACATGCATGCACATGCACACACACACAGGCATGCACGCACACACACACAGACACACACACATGCACACACAGACACACAGAGACACACACATGCACGCACACAGAGACACATGCACGCACACACAGACACACACACATGCACACACACAGACACACACAGACACGTGCGCACACAGACACACACATGCACACACACAGACATGCACACACGTGCGCACACACATGCATGCACATGCACACACACACAGGCATGCACACACACACACACAGACACACAGACATGCACACACAGACACAGACACACACATGCACGCACACAGAGACACATGGACACACACAGACATGTGCGCATGCACACACACACACACACGCAC
This sequence comes from Lyroderma lyra, assembly GCA_004026885.1. Taxonomy (NCBI): domain Eukaryota; kingdom Metazoa; phylum Chordata; class Mammalia; order Chiroptera; family Megadermatidae; genus Lyroderma; species Lyroderma lyra. Next base: position 49,805 of record PVJL010007893.1, on the reverse strand, counting down.
ACACACACGCACTTTTCATTTCTGCAGCATGTCTGGAATTTCTCTTTTCCCTTTGTTTGACTCCAGCCTCTTTCCTGATGACAAAGAAATCCAAAGTTTTGAAATCCACTGTTGAGCACAAAGAGAGGCGGAGTCGGGGGGTGTGGGGGGAATGTTGGCTGACTCCGGGTCTTTATTCTCCGCCTTGGTACCCAGCAATTCGCAGTGGGGGAGAGAGTGGCTTGCCAAAGGGCTCTGTGTGACTGGGCTAAACTAGAAGAACATGTGAAGTTCAAGATGAAAAGACAGCCCCTGCCACTAAAAACGGAGCTGGGAGCTAATGGAGCTGGGACAGGGGCCTCTACAAAGAAAAGTGCTTATTTGCAAACTCGTTTCTCTGCAGCAGACGCTCCCAGGACCTCTGGCAAAAGGAATTCCTGGGCACAGGCCTTTCCATTGAGCTGTTAGTGATCTGTGTTTAATTACCGCCCCCCAGGCTCCCTTGTACAGCCAATCCTTGGGGCGGCTGCAGAGGTCTGGGGTGGAGGTTTTGCCCTTTTAATTCCAGTGTTCAACAAAGTTAAAGTCTTACAACCGCAGAGCTAGAAAAACACCTTACTTCTGCTGCTGCTCTAAATTCCTGGTTTTTACGGTGGCAGGCGTGGCAGGTCAGACAAAGCAGGGAGGAGGCAAGGCCAGCGGGAGGCCTGTGGAGCCCCGTGTGCACCTCAGCTGCCGGGGGCGTCTGGGACATCCTGACTGTCACATCACTGGGGCCAGGAGGTGGAGTGTACCTGCCCTTTAGGCACCGATTTGCTTCCACTGGCCACTTCGAGCACTGTCATCCTAAGGATCCATTATTGCACATCAAGGCAACACAAACCTATCCTGAGGAGAAAGTGTGTTAGTTATGGGCGTCGGTGTACTCCAAAAAGTTGGCGGGGGGGAGGGGGGTACCTAGGGAGAGGGATTGATTGATTGATTGAGTTTTAGGAATTGGCTCCTGTGATTGGAAGTGTGAACTTTATGGGGCAGGCTAGCAGGCTGGAGACTCAGGCCAGACTCCGTGTTGCAGTCTTGAGTACCAGCTCCGATGGAGAGCAGGCTCCCAACTCAAGCATGGGTTCTAATGCTGCGGTCTGGAGGACTTCCTCAGCATTGGGAAGCCTCCTCTGTCTTTGCTCTTAAGGCCTTGAGCTGATCGGATCGGGCCCACTCACATTATGGAGGGTAATCTGCTTTACTTAAAGTCCACTGATTTCAATGTTGATTACATCTTTAAAAATCCCTTCATAGCAACATCTAAACTATCATTTGGCCAAGCAACTGCGCCCCATAGCCTGCCCAAGTTAACACATATTAACCATCACAGAAGTTACTCCAATAGTGTCCAAAAATGTGCCAGTCGTCTGTATTGTGAGATCCTGGAGGTGAAGATCTTGTTTGAGGATATTTTAATCCTTCCTTCCCTAGAGTTTAACTCATGCCATTTTAGATCTCCCACTCATCTCTGTATTCCTAACCCTAGAATTCTAGAGAGATTAAAACCGGTGCCCAATCCAGACTTCTGACCCATTCCGAAACTCAAAGCACATGGGTACATCATGAGAAGGCACGCAGAAGCCACGACTCTGCTTCCGGACCGTGGATCCAGTAACTGGTGTGACCCTTGGCAGGGCGTTGTTGAGGAACACTTCATTTCATTGTTGCTTTTTTATGTCGGTTCTTTTTTAAACACAAGGGGAGAAAAGGTCTAAGGAGATGCAAATTCAAAACAAAAATTAAAAAGTTAGCACTAAAATAGTACTCTATCTTATTCCAAAAAATAATGTGTCACTGCCTCATATTCTGAAGGCCAGCCAGCTCTTGTGAGGGGTAAGGGTCACTCTACCCTTTGTGTTGGGGATAACGGTCCGTACCAGGTTCTTCCAGACCACCAGTGAGCATGTTCTGAGAGTTCCCATTTTCTCTGCCTACGAAGCGGTCATATTTATGAAGACAGGTAGAAGGCCATGGTGTAGGCCCTTGACTTAGATGAAGAATATGTCCTAAGACCTTGGAAAATTCATCTTCATAGTCATGAATGTCCTAATAGCATGCAAGTCAGTAAAACAGAATTCAGTAAAACATAGCTAAAAAATTGGAGTGACCTCACTAGATCCTTAATAAGAATCACTCATTATGTGATAAGAAGAAAAAGCAAAACCATTTGAGTTATGGGTATGGGGAGGCAGTTAAGAACACTTGGAGGTTGAGAGGGTCATGTGATTATTCTAGTGTCACAGTAAATACTCATGCACAGGCCTCAGAGAAATGACATACTGTAGACCCTTAAGACCTCCTAAGTACAGTCAAAATCTAACTCCTTCTGTCAATGCCAATGCACAAGATACCTCAGATGCCTTCTGATGGGCATGTCTGCTGGCCAAGGTGCCCCCAAATCTGCGCTCATCCTTTGTAGCACTCTTGCCATTGTGGTGACTAAATTGCAGGCTTTATTGTTTATATTAGGCATGTCCAACCTGCAGCCCAGAGCGGTTTTGAATGTGGCTCAACATAAATTCTTAAAACATTATGAGATTTTTTTGTGACTTTTTTAGCTTACCAGCTATCATTAGTGTGAGTGTGTTTTATGTGTGGCCCAAAACAGTTTTTCTTCTAGTATAGCCCAGGGAAGCCAAAAGTTTGGACATCACTGATTTACATGACGGTCTTTCTCTTCTGTTGGATAGTGAATTATGTAAGAACAAGATCTGAGTTCAGTATAATGACTGACGTAACACTGAGTAAGTGATAGCACCATGCACACTCATTAAATGAATAAATATGTCAACCAACCAATATTCAAGGGACTACATCCCTCAGATGTGACTGGACAGGTATCTTTATCTACATGGTTTTGTCTACTTGCAATTACCATAGATATCAGTAAAACCTTTTTTTCACCTCTGTTTCCTTTCTGCTTTTGGATTATATACATTGGTGAATTGCTCCATATTTTCAGGACTATTTAGAGGCTCCCACATATATGAGACCCTTTTCTATCACCTCCACTCCCCATGAGATTGATTCCTGGGTAACCATCATCAGTGTGTATGTATGGTTGTCAACTACCCATCTTTTATATTCCTTTGCCATAAAATGGTCCTTTCAAAACTTGAAAATCTGTAGTGTTGTGTTTCTTCCACATTTACTTAGGTCTTTCAAAATGAAGGTGTCTGGGAGCATATTAAAGTGGAAGACATAGGTCAAAACCCCTATAATTTCATCTCCCTCTGTTGATTTGTTGTCCTCATCTAACTCCACTTACTACCATTGCACAAAAATACAAATAGAGATGTGGTAACTAGTCATCACATCTTGAGAAAGGTGATAGGAATGCATAGAGATAGACATGGTCTTAGCCCTTATCAGTGCACACTTGTTAAAAGGTAAACTGAGACATATTAGAAATTCTAAGAATTTATTTGAGCAAAAATATTGACTAGAATTGGATGTACTGAACCGGAAGTGCTTAGAAGTATTCTGCCAATGGGAACCAGGGAAGAGACTCACACAGAGAAAGTGCAGAAGCAAAGAATAGAACCGATGTGATGGGCTTGTAGCCTATGTCCTTAGTGATTTGCTTTTGTCACTTTGAAGCATTTGCAGGCTTAGATTTTGGTTTGCTTCAGTCAGCCACCATAGAGCCACACCAGGCTAGTGGCCTCCTTGTTTAATTAATTTAGCTGGATTGAGGAAGGCAGGCATTAAGGAAGTATGTTGAGTGCAATGAAAGTTAAAGAGGATTTAAAAAATGTGATGGGTGCATAAATCATAGAATTGAATTAAATAGTGTCAAGATAGGCCAACTGAAGAACAGAAATGTTTATGCTGAGAATGAATGGAATGGGTAGGAGTTGGCCAAGTGAACAGAGTTGGGCTGGGGACACTTTATAAGCAGAAAGAAGGTGGTTCAGAAGACCCAACACTGAGGAAGAACATGGTATATTCAAGAAAAGGAAAGAAGCCCAACCTCTGGCAGAAGAGAAGGAGTTCTTCCAACACAACAGACATAAAATGGTATGCCCTTTGTCTTCTCCCCTCCTGCTATTCCCTTGGTCTTGAGTGTTCTTCCCCTACTCAATCCAGCGCATACTTGGTTCAATATTTATCTATGTGTCGAAAGTTTACCCAACAACTGCCCTGATGAAATTGCTTCTTTGCCCACCGTGCTCTGTACAAAATTCTACCATGGTGCTCATCTGTTTGCGATTCTGCTGTAACACTGTGTCGTCTGCGTGGTGACAGCTTCAGTGCACCTCATTCCCAGGACTTACACAGTGGCCCTTGCAGAGAGGAACTTAATGCTTTTCCCAAAACAAATGGAATTGCATTGTTTGGTTTAGCATCTTTCAGCAGGGAGAATACCCCAGAAAGTGTCTCGCCCACACTCCCACTTAATACTGGGACACTTTCCTCAGTATTTCTGCCTGGCAACAAGGCTTTCCAGCTAATCACTGTCTTCAGGAAAGCCCAGAGAGGGCAACAATGAATGCAAGGAAATATTTGTATCTATAACAGAACATACAGGGAGAAAGGTTTAACTAGGGTAAAAAGATTAATTGTCTGGGCTTTAAAATTATTTAAAAGATGTGAAGGAGGAATGAGGTTTGAATAAACAAAGCCATGTCTAATAAAATATTTTTTCAGATATCAAAGGCAAGTTATGAACAGAGGGACTGACATTGAGTTTATAAACATTGTAAAGTGTCATGGACATTGTGAGTGGGAAAACCTGTCACAACAAGATGAGGTTGCAAAAATTAGGTCAGCATTGAAGATTGAGGACATTCTGAGGGTTACTCCAAATCAAGCTTGTCTAACCCACAGGTCACATGCGGCCCAGGACGGCTTTGAATGCAGCCCAACACAAATTCGTAAACTTTCTTAAAACATTGTGAGGTTTTTTCAGTGACCTTTTTTTTAGCTCATCAGCTATTGTTAGTGTTAGTGTATTTTATGTGCAGCCCAAGACAGTTCCTCTTCTCCCAATGTGACCCAGGGAAACCAAAAGATTGGACACCACTGCTCTAAATGGAGGGGTGTGGGGCCAAGGCTCAGTAACTGGGGAGCTCCCTGCTTGTTCCTCAGATCCTCAGACAAGTGTGCACCTTGTCAGCTGTTCTAGGCTCTGGGCCCATGTGTCCTCTTCTCAGTAGGCAGCCAACCCTTCAATCTTTTTGCACTGAAGTTTTTCTCTGGGTGTAAAGTCCCTAGCATGTAATAGATTCTCAAAGGCATGGGCCTGTGTACAATAATAGTAATGATAACAACCATAATAAAAACAATAGCAACAACAATAATCATGATGCATTATTTTTCAAAAACCTCATCACCTCTGTGAACTTCCTTTCTCCCTTTGCAGATCTTAACGTTCATCTTTGGTCATAGGGTGTCATCAGGAAGGGGCTTAAACTGTAGTGTGTACATATAAAGTATCATTGGGAATAGAAAGAGGATCTTGTTGAGGTAGAAAAGCATCAGTTTTTCCTCAGGTGAACTTGAAGCCAACCCAACATTAGAAAACACATTATCAATAATATACCATATTTGCTACCTATCACTGAACATGCTTTATAGAGTTGCCAAGGTGAGAAATTTTAATTGCAAGTCAAGGCATATAGTCCTTTGGTTCAGAGCTCATATTTGAAGTCATTGTTTGTTTGTGTTTTCATAGTACATAGCATGAAGGGATTTTCTCTTCCATTTGGCTGTCCTGGGTCATCTTGTTGCATCTCATGGTTGACCACTCATGAGTGCTGTTGTCTATATTTTTATGGTGGCCCCTGGAGTCATCCAGTAGGGATTTTTACTTTGACAAATAGTTTATATTTTATTGTAGACAATTCTAAATATATCTTCCAAATTGCTAGTCTTATGTCAGGAGTATTTGTAAAATGTGGGAACTATCAGAAATGCAATTTTATTTCTAGGACCTGTACTAGACCTTGCACGTACAGGCTGACAATTAAGTTCACGAACTCATCCTAGAAAAAGTGCTACATACATCATTGCTGAACATCACTACAGTCACCTTTGAAGTACTCCCCTTGGGAAGCTATGCACCCATGCCAGTGCCTAGTCCACCCTTCAAAGCAATTTTGGAACTCTTTTTTCTGGAATAGCCATCAGAGCTGTCATTGTATTACCCTTGATATCCTGAATGTCATCAAAATGCCTTCCCTTCAACATTTCCTTCATCTTTGGGTAAAGAAAAAAGTCACTGGGGGCCAGATCAGGTGAGTAGGGAGGGGGTTCCAATACAGTTATTTGTTCACTGACCAACAACTTCCTCACAGACAGTAATATGTGAGCTGGTGCATTGTCGTGATGCACGAGCCACGAGTTGTTGGCGAAAAGTTCAGATCATTTTGGTCTAACTTTTCCATGCAGCTTTTTCAGCACTTCTAAATAGTAAACTTGGTTGACTGTCCAGTTGGTACAAATTCATAATGAACAATCCCTCTGATATCAAAAAAAGTTAGCAACATCATTTTGACTCTTGAGTTGGACTGATGGAACATTTTTGGTCATGGATAACTGGCAGACTTCCACTGTGCACTTTGACACTTTGTTTCAGGGTCCTATTGGTACACCCATGTTTCATCACCAGTGACAAGACGGCCCAAAACATCATCTTGCCTCTCCAAAGGGTCTTGGCAAACTTCAACTCTCCTTTGCTTTTGTTCATCAGTGAGCTCTTTCCAGGCCCATTTTTGCACACACCTTTCTCATGTCAAAATTTTCAGTTAAGAGTTTCCTAACTGTTTATCAGTGTTTACTTGGTCTGCTGTGCTTCTCAGTTGATGATTTTGATGCACAATTCTATGAATTTTTGCGATGTTTTTGTCAGTTCTGCTCATTACTGGTCACCCTGACCTCTCTTCATCAGTTATGCTTTCTCTCCCCTCAGAAAAATATCTAATCCATTTGTACATTGCCATTTTCTTCATAGCATTATCCCCATAAATTTGGAATGACACATCCCTGATTTCACTTTCACTCTTGCCAAGTTTAACAAGCAATTTAATCTTTGTTCATTGCTCTAATTTAAGCTCTGACATTCTTGAGACAGCACACAAAAACATGCAACAATAATAATGAATGCCACTCAAGAGACCACCACCACACATCGACATGAACACAGCTGTAAGACACAGATACACCAAGGTTATGAAACTTTACTGAGTTGTTTGTACAGTGCTGCCAACATAAGTGCATGGTGGCAAGTTCAGAACTTAATTTTCAGACCTTCTATAATCCTAAGCAAGGACAATTTAGCTCCTACCCTCCTGAAGCCTAACGTCTACAAGAGAACACAAATGTTATATAAGAAATCACAGTAAAGGTGATGAGTGTTAAAATAGGGGAAGGATAGAGGAATGTGCAAACATATAGCAGAGATCTAACTCAGTTTAGGGGTCAGTGACATTATAAACATTTATTAGTGTGTAATCTTTAGTGATTCAAAGACAGAGGCAGGGTTTGGCAAGGAAGCAGTGGGGACTGAGCGTGCTCCAGTTATCTTAACAAGATGGCATTTTAAATCTGGCACCTAAAGCATAGAGATTAATGCCAGATGCTAAGGTTCAAAGCATCCCTCTGTAAATTACTCCATGACTCTGGGTAAGTTACATAAGTTTACTGTGTGCCTCAATTTTCTCATTTGTAAAATGTAAAAATACAGTGTCCAATCTTGTAGCATTTATTTTGATACTCTAATAAATTCATACATAGAAAGCTCTTAGAAGAATGCATGGCTCATAGTGAGAGGTACATAAATATAAGCAATTATGATCATGATTATAATCATGATTATTACTATGGTTATTATTGCTAGCTATATAATTTCAAAAGAGGCAAATAAACACCCAGAGTCTCAAGTTCCTCACCTATAAAGTGGGAATACTAATACCCTCATTGCAGGGGAATTATTAACTGAAATGATAAAAAGCATGTGCATCTTCTAGGCACACTGTAGATAGATGTTCAGTAGATACTATAATATCTGGCATTCATAGAAATAGCCCAAACCTTATGGAATGCCTTGGTCTTGGCATCTGTTTGCAGTCTACATTCATATGTACGTATGGATAGGTCTTCCTCCTCCAAGTTTGCCTAAGGCAATGAAGCTTATGTAGAGGATAGGTCAAGTGCACCATCCTCACCCAGACATAAAGATGGACCACCCTTCCTAAGTCTTCCTTGCTTGGCAAGGGCCATGATAGTGAGCCTGACACTACCTGATGCCTGCAGGCCTCCTTCATAAGTTATTTAATGATGGTGCTTCTGACATCCCTGACCCTGAACCGTTCTCCACATCTCTTACTCTGAGTGTCACATTCAAGGGGAGAAAGGTCAGCAACAAAGAGGAGGTGGACAAAACTAGGAAACACTTGTACCAATATCTGTCAAAGAGAGCTGTAGCGACCTTTCAGTGGCCTCCTTGGTCTCTCCTTGATCCAAGGCTGGGAGGCAGAGGACTGGGCTTCTCTGTGCAAAAAGAATCCATCACCCAGCCATGTTCCTGGGTCACATTAAAATGCTGACACCATTAATCTGCACTGCTTCACTTCTCATTATGCAGAAATGTGCTTTTGATCAAAAGTCCCCTTGTGTAGCAGACTGATTCATCACCAATAGCTGCCGGCCACACACCAGAAATTCATAATCAGCTGATATCCACCCAAATCATTCCCAGGATTTGAAAAGCTCAGAACCATGTCTGTCACTGGGAAGAGGATGCACACTGCAAATAGCCCTGGTAGTTCATACAACGACATCCCCTTTGAACAGTGTCAAATTAAGGAGTGAACTGCTATCTCCCTCTTGCCTGTTTGAGTCCTCTGTTTCCCAACAACTTGCCCACGTTGACCACACATAGGAACTAAACAGCCTAGAATTTGGAAACAATAAGAACTTAAGATAGAAAGACACAGACTCAGTGACACAAAGACACTGGCTCAGAGACACGTAAATGACAGGCATTTCTACTACGTAGCACCCTCTCTCCAACACCCAAGTTTGACTTCCACCACTCAGTGTGTGTGTGACCTTGGGCCAGTCAGTTACACTCCATCCTCACTTCCTTATTCTAGCTCAAACTGCCTCACATAGGAGTGACCTGGATTAACAAAAAGGCTGTGTCTGTACTCTGGTCAATAACCCCTCATCTACTGTCAAGTAGTTTTTTGCGTGTGTGTGTGTTTTTGTTTGTTTGTTTGTTTTTCTTGGTAAGAAATGGGGTCCTAACCAAGCTTATTAATAAAACTGATAGCTACTTAATGGTCTGAGAGGTGATCAGGTGCCAGATACTGGGCATGTGCTTTGCAGACATCATGGTAGTTATTTACACAAGCTGCCATAACCTCATAGGGTTGTTAGGGGCATTTAAAAACTAATACATATAAAATGCTTACAATATAGTAAGCACTCAATAAATGACATTCATTAGCATTAGGGATCTCTGCTACACATTCTGTATAAGGATTGTTTTGTCTCTGTTTCAAAATCATACAAGAAGTGCTCTATCCCAGTTCTAGACTTTTCTGGCCATTGTGTTCATCTGCCATAACGTGGACTAGAATCTCCATCTTCCCAGTTCCAAACCACTGAGTCTACTCTTACCCTTCAGCCCAGTTTTATCCATGAGGGAAAAGCCCTGATTTAAGTGAAAGGTAGTCATCCTAATCTTGTTAAGTCTTCTATTTTTGCAGACTAAAAAGTCATTTGTTTCAGTTGGATCTTACATGACTTGACTTGAGCTTCTTAACTTATTTACAATGGACACCTTCCTCAACTCTGTGCTTCACACCGAGGAAACAGTGGTGAACCAGCCAAACAACCTCTCTGTCTAATAGAGCAGGAGAGAGAATAAGCAGTAAACAGATACCCAGGTTCTGTCCTCAAAGATCAAACCAATGTTACTATTTTTCTCTTTTTGCTTCATTTTCCTTTGAAAATTCAGTATGGATACAACCCTACCACATTCCTTCACCTCTCTCCCTACTTCCCTGGCGGTAGGACCAGTGTCTGTAAGTTGATATGTAACTTTTTCATGCATATTTTTTCTGTGTGGACCCATATGGGTGTTTCCACAAATAATGTATAGTACTGTTATGAGCATTTAAAATTAAAATGAGTGCCCCTATACCGTGCATATTATTTTACACCTTTCTGTATGCATGCCACATTGTATTTTTGAAGTGTGTATCTATGTCGGTAATCACTTTAATTCATTTTTTAAATTTTTTTGATGATTCAATTACAGCTGACATATGATATTAGTTTCAAGTGTATAACACAGTGATGAGACATTTATATAACTTACAATGTGATCACCCCAATAAATCCAGTACCCACCTGGCACCATACCTTGTTATTAAAATACTATTGACTGTATTCCCCATGCTGTACTCTACATCCCCTGACTATTTTGTAATGATCAATTTGTACCTCTTATTCCCTCCCCACCTTCACCCATCCTCCCAAACCCACCACCCAATCCAGCAACCATCAAAATGCTGTCTGTGAGATTGTTTCTGTTTTGTTTGTTCATTTATCCTGTTCTCTAGAGCAGTGGTTCTCAACCTTCCTAATGCCGCGACCCTTTAATACAGTTCCTCATGGTGTGGTGACCCCCATAAAATTATTTTTTTGCTACTTCATAACTGTAATTTTGCTGCTGTTGCGATCATAATGTAAATATCTGATATGTGTTTTCCGATGGTCTTAGGCAACCCCTATGAAAGGGTCATTCAACCCCCCAAGGGGTCGCGACCCACAGGTTGAGAACTGCTGGTCTAGACTCAACATGTAAGTGACATCATAAGACATTAATCCTTCACTGTTTGACTTACTCCACTCAGCACAATGCCCTCTAAGTTCACCCATTTTGTTGCAGGTGGCAAATTTTCATTCTTTTTATGGATGAGTAATATTTCATTGTATATATATACCACCTTTATCTGTTCATCCACTGATGGACAACCAGGCTGCCTCCATATCTTGGCTATTGTGAATAATGCTGCAGTGAACATTTGGACACACATGTCCCTTCAAAGTAATGTTTTGGGTTGCTTTGGTTAAATACCCAGAAGTGGGATTACTGGGTCCTTCTTCATCTCTTGTTACAGCCTTTGCTTTTTAAAGTCTATCGTCTGATATGAGTATTGATACCACAGCATTTTTTGTTTGTTTTCTTTTTCATGAAATAACTTTTTCCATCCCTTTACTTTCAGTCTGTGTGTCATTCAGTTTGAAGTGAGTCTCTTTTAGGCAGTTTTTGTAAGGGTCTTGTTTTCTTATTTATTCATCCACCCTATATCTTTTGATTGGTGCACTTAATCCATTTACATTTAATGTAATTATTGATAGATAGGTAGATATTTCCATTTTATTATTAATATTTTTTTATCTTTTTCCTTTCTTCTTCTTCTTAAAGAATTCTCTTTAACACTTCTTCTAACACTGGTTTGGTGGTAATGAACTCCTTTAGCTTTTTCTTGTCTGGAAAGCTCTTTATTTGTCCTTTGATTCTAAATTATAGCTTTGCTGGGTTGAGTAATATTGCTTGTAGGTCCTTGTTTTTCATCACTTAGATTATTTCCAGCCAGTCCCTCTGGCCTGTAAAGTTTCTGTGGGGAAATCAGCTGACAGTCTTATGGGAGCTCTCTTGCAGGTAACTAACTTTTTCTCTTGCTGCTTTTAAGATGCTCTGTCTTTAATCTTTGCCATTTTAATTATGATGTGTCTTGGTGTAGGCCTCTTTGGGTTCCTCTTGTTTGGTACTCTCTCTGCTTCTTGGTCTTGTATGTCTATTTCCTTCTCCAGGTTAGGGAAGTATTCCAACATTATTTCTTCAAATACGTTTTCAATTCCTTGTTCTCTTCTTCTTCTGGTACCTCTATGATGCAAATGTTGGTGTTCTTGGTATTGTCCCAGAGGCCCTTTAAACTGCCCTTATTTGAGGGGATTCTTTTTCTTTTTGCTGTTCTGATTGGGTGTTTTATGCTGCCCTAGCTTCCAAATTGCAGATTTGATTGTCTGCTTCATCTAATCTACTGTTGATTTTCTCTAGTGTATTCTTTATTTCAATTATTATATTCTTCATTTCTGACTGGTTCTTTTTTGTGTTCTCTATCTTCATTTTTATGTTTCCTATCTCTTTGTTAAACTTTTCACTGAGATCACTGAGCATCCTTATAACCAGTATTTTGAACTCTGCATCTAGTAGACTGACTATTTATCTCCATTTTGTTCAGGTTTTTGTTTTTGTTTTTGTTTTTGTTTTTTCCTGGAGCTTTGTTCTGTTCTTTCATTTGGGACATGTTTCTTTGTCTCCCCATTTTGGCTGCCTCCCTGTGTTTGTTTCTATGTATTAAGTAGAGCTGCTCTGTCTCCCAGTTAATAGAGTGGCCTTATATAGTAGGTGTTCTGTGGGGCCCAGTTGTGCAGTCTCCCTGGTCACCTGAACCTAGTGCTCCAGGTCTCTCTTGTGTAGGTTGCATGTGCCCTCCTGTTGTACTTGAGCCTTGGTTGCTGTTTGCATGTTAGTGGGAGGCATTGACCTTTAGGTTGATTGATTTTAAGGACTGGCTGTGACTACAGTGGAGGAACTGTTGTGTAGGAGTAGACCCTATGGAGCAGGATTCATTTAAGCAGGGCTCTAGTACCTGCCCAGGCTTCCTTTTGCATGTGTCTTTTGTGGAGGTGCTGGGTGGTGCTCTGGTGTGGTCTAAAGCTGGCCAACAGATGTGTCGGTTCTGGGGCATCTAGGGAGGGGCTCTGTTGCAGGCCCAGGTCAGCCGCTGCCTATGTCCTACCCAGGGCCACTTGGTATGAGCTACAAAGTGATCTGCACATTGTTGCCATTTGTTCTGGGCCTGGAAGTGCCTGGGGAGGCCAAGCAGTAAACTGAGGTTAGCTGCCATTAGTGCCAGACTCAGCACTGCTCAGCAAGTGGTATGGGTGTGCTGAGGCCCTGTGCTGCTTGTTTGGGGTTTGTGAACCTTTGAGAGATTTTAGGACAGTTCACAGCATAAGAAAGACAGGGTGTTTGTATGGAAAAGACACTGGAAGTGTCATGGGTTGGCCCACAAGTTGGGTGGGGCCACGTCTCAGGAAATCACCAGGGCAGTGAGAATGAACAGTGTTAGCTACGTTGATGGAGACTCAGATATGGCACACACCTGTGTCTGCACACTGAGTAAGGGAAGGACTCAACAAAGGAACACTTCTCTCTGGGAGAAAGTTGCCCCTCCAGCCCTCACCCTGAAGCCAGACAATTCAGTTATTCCCTGCACATCCCTGGTACTTTTCAAGCTGCTGCCCCAGTGCTGCAGCTCAGAGTGAGTGCCGGTTTCCACAGCCAGAAGTTATAGCTCTTCCCAGCACTGAAACCCCAGTCTGGGGAGCCTGGTGTGGGGCTGGGTCCCCTTATACCTCAGGGGGTCCTCCACAGCCAAGATGTCCCTCCTAATTTTTAACTACCACACCCATGTTTGGGACCCATCAGTTCCTTGTCTCCTACCCACCTACCAGTCTCAAGGTGGCTTCTGTATGTCCTTAGTGATAGGACTTCTGTTCAGATAGACTTCAGGCAATTCTCAATGATGGCTATTCTGTAGTTTAGTTGTAATTTTGATGTGGTTGGAAGAGGAGGCAAGCACAGTATTTACCTACCTTGCCATCTTGACCTTGTATCCTTCTACATTAATTCATTTCTAATTGTTGTATAGCAATTCACTGTGTGAGTTAAACACAGCTTATAATTCCATTATAAAGGACACTTACCTGTAGGTTAATTAGGTTCATTCCAGTTTTTTAAATTAGTTTTTTACACGTACACACACACTTTATACAAATTTTTAAGTGGAATGACTGTGTTATAGAATATGCACATCTATAGCATTATTGGACATTGACAAATTATTCCCCCAAATCACTATGCCAACTTATTACCCCCATCAATATATGAAATCATATACTTGATCTCAAAAAAATTAATAAAATTAAAGAGAAGAGTTTATATAGGTCACATTCCCTAGTTACAACCCAATAAATTAGAAATATTATAGTTACCAAAAGCAAGCAAAATCAAAATTACTTGGAAATTAAGAAACATACTCCTAAATAACTGACATATAAACATAGGAAGCAGTGAAGAAATAAACACAAACCTATGGAAATTATCAAAATACTGTACTTAGGAAAATGTATACCCACAAATTAAATTCATAAATTAAAAATGTATTTCTTTCAGAATTAAAGAATAAGGAAAACTAAGAAATGCAGTACTCAATAAATCATGAAAAGGAAATAAAAGGAAAGGAAAGGGAAATTAATGTCTATAATTAATAAAGTTGTAAAAGTGGTAATAAAAGTGAAATCCAAAAACTGTTTCCTTGAAAAGACCAATAAAATAGATATATCGGGTGTTTTGTTGGGGGAGGGGAGAGAGAGAGACAGAAATATTCAAGATTCTGAGAAAAAAGATAATGCAGAAAGGAAATTAAAAGAATCAAGCCTATACCTTTATGGAATCAATCAGAAAACTTAGAGGAAATATATGATTTCCTAGAAAATATAAATGATCCAAATTGATGAAGGAAGAGAAAAACTAGAATAATGTATACTTTAGAAAATACTAGAAAGGCAATTTAAAATTTATCACTGAAAAAGGCAACAAGATAGACTAAAGTTGCTTTTCATACATTATTTACAAAACAATTTAAATGTCACATAAGCTAGTTCAGACAATGTTAAAAAAGGAAAACTAGCCAGTTCAATAACCAAAGTCAGATGAAAATAGTATAAAAATGCACAGTACTCTCACTTATAAATATATAAGCACAAGCACTAAATTAAATGTTAACAAATTAAACAAGTGACATACCAAAGATTAACACCTATGAGAAGCAGCAAAGGTGGCAAGGGGTTATTTCAACTTGTGGGGAAAGAAGGAATTATTTTAAAATGGTGTTGGCACAACTAGCTACGCACCTGGAAGAAAACAAACAAATGTCCAAGGCCACATAAATATGTGCAAACGTTGTTGTAAATGTAAAAATAAATTTGTATATAAGAAACAAGAAATATACATACAAAATATAGGGTCAGAGCACACTTCTTGACCAAATCTGAGAACCCAGAAACTTCAAAAGAAAATACAGATGCATTAGTTCAGGTGGGACATGAAAGGGGATTTTATAGCATTAATACTGGGCCCAGCAGAAGTAACGCCCTTATTTATGAGCTGTCATCTATACTGAATCTTTTATGACAACATCATAAGCATGTAATTCTGTAACATAACCATGTTTTAGGGTTCCCTGGTGGTGTAGTGGCTAGGCTTTGGCACTATTAATGCCACGGTCTAGGTTCGACTCCCAGCCAGGGAACCACCAAAAAAAAAAAAAAAAAAAAAAAAAAAATAACAAACACTAGTTCAACTACTCAAAAAGAGGGCCTTACTTCTGCCAGATCCTGTATAATATACACAAAGTAAACATGAAAATGATTTTCCCAAATGTCTTTGCACTGGGCTTATGTTACAATATTTAAATTACTCTTACCTATTGACAAAGAAAAGAAACTCCAAAGGAAAAATGTACAAGTTTATGAATAAACAACACACATAAGAACAAATATAAATGGCTCACAAACATTTAAATATATCCAATCTTAGAATCAGAAGCATGCAAATTAAACTCACAGTGAAATAATTTACACCCTGTGAATGGCAATATTTTTAAGATTTACGAATAGCTATTGTGTTGTGAGAGATACAGGGAAATAGGTGCTCTCATAATTACTCATGGAAACCAGAATTCTTAACTTCTCTTGTGAGCAACTTGGCAACATTTATTAAACCTAGAAATTCACATACACTTCAATCCAATAATATCAATCCTGAGAATCTGTACCATAGAAATAGAGCCCCAATGTGGGAGGATATTTGTGCAATAATATTTTGACTATTATTCTATATTATATATTTGGAATCAAAATAGATGTTAATGTATTTGGAATAAAAGTAAATAGATCTATGCACATGTGCAAATGCATCTAAATACATACACACACATTAAAACTACATAATTATCTTCAGAAAGGCAGTCACATAGTTCAAATTTTTCTGCATTGTGCTTTTCTAGCTCAACAGTATCTCATTGATATCTTCTCAAATCAAAAGATGCCTCTAATTCTAGTTAATTCTGCACATTATTTTTTTTGGTGTGGGAAGTTAATTTAGTCAAACATTCCCACAGACTCAGATGGCTTCGCTGGTGAATTCTACCAAACATTTAAAGAATTAATATTAATCTTTACCAGCTCTTTGAAAAAAATTAAAAAGGGAATGCTTCCCAACTACTTCTATGAGTATTTCCCTGATACCAAAATCAGACAATGGCATTATAAGAAAATTATAGAACAACATTTCTTACGAATGTAGGTGCAAAAATCCTCAACAAGTACTAGTATACCAAACCTAGCAACAAATATAAAGAATAGTACACCATGACCAGGTGGGATTTGTCCCCCAAAATGCAAGTTTGATTGAACACCCAAAAGTCAAGTAATGTAATACACTACATCTGTAAGAGTAAAGGACAAAAACTATATGATCCTCTCAATAGATACAGTAAAAACATTTGACAAAATCTAGCACTCTTTCCTGATGAAAACACTCACCAAACTGGGAAGAGAAGACACTTTCCTCAACCTGCTAAGGGATACCTACCAACATCTCACTGAGTTGTAAATGACAGGATCCTGTCTGGGCTTGAGATGGAGAAGAGGAGGAGGATGGCTCTCATCCCTTCTATTCAGCTTCACACTGGAGGTTCTAGTCAGGGCGTTTAGGTAAGAAAAGGAAATGAAAAGCAGCCAGAGTGGCTAGGAAGAAGTAAAACTACCTTTTCGAAGGTAACATGATCTTATACATAGGAGACCCTGAGGAATTCACTTAAAATAAAAACCTACCAGAACTAATAAATGACTTTAGCAAGGTTGCAGGATACAAAAGATCAACTGTATTTCTATACACTAGGAATGAAATATCTGAAAATGAAATTAGGGAGCCAATTCCAAAACAAAATAATAGCATCAAAAGAATGAAATACTTAGAAATAAATTTAACAACAACAACAACAACAACAACAACAACAACAAAAGCATAAAGACTGATATCCTGGAAACTACAGAACATTATGGATAGAAATAGAAAATAATAATGGTGAATTATTCCATGATTATGAATTGGAAGCCTTCCTATTAAGCTGGCAATACTCCCCAAATTGATCTATGAATTCAACACAATCTCTATCAAAATTTTAGCTGCCATTTTTTCCCTTCAGAAATTGGCAAGCTGAATTTATTAATATGTGGAAATTCAAGGGACCCAAAATAACTGAAACAATCTTGGGGAAAATACCAAATTGGAAAACTCACACTTCCCAATACCAGACCTTACTGCAAAGGGAGAGGAACCAAGACAGTGTGATACTGGTATGAGGATAGTCGTCTGTGGAATAGAATTGAGAATCTAGAAATAAACCCTTACTTTTGCAATCAATTGATTTTTGACAAGGGTGCCAAGACAATAAAATGGGGAAAGTGTTATCTTCAATAAATAGTGCTAGAACAACTGGATATCTACATGCAGAAACAGCAAAGTCAGACCACTTTTTACACCAAATACATCAATCAAATTGGATCATGGACCTAAATTTCGAAGCAAGACTAAAATTCTTTTAGAAGAAATCATAGGAATACATTTCCAAGACCTCAGGTTAGGCACCGGTTTCCTTGGTACAGCAGCAAAAGCACAAGTGACAAAAGAAAAAATAGATTGGGTGTCATCAAAATTAAAACTTTTGTGCATCAAAGGACACCATCAAAAAAGTAAAATGGCAAACACCAAATGAGAGAAAATATTTGTAAATCATATATTTGATAAAGGACCTGTATCCAGAATATATAACAAACTCTTACAATTCAATAGTAAAAGGACAAATAACCCAATTTAAAAATGGCAAAGGGTCTGAGTGCATATTTTTCCCATGAAGACAAATGGCCAATAAGCACCTGAAAAGATGTTCAATAGTATTAGTCATTGGAGAATGCAAATCAAAACCTCAATGAGCTATACCTTCCTGTGGTTCTAATAGAAAAGATAGTAAGTATTGGCCAAAATGCAGAGACGTTGGAACTCTCATACAACACTTGGAGGGAATGTAAATAATCCAGCCACTTTAGAAAGGCCGTCTGGCAGTTTCTTCAACTGTTAAGCATAGAGTTAGCATATGACCCAGTAGGTCCACTCCTGGGCATATACTTAAAAGAAATGAATACATATATGCCGACGACAATGTGTGCGTAGGTGTTCGCAGTATCATTCACAAAGCCTGAAAGTGGGAGCGTACGTCCCACAACGAACGGATGAATACAATGTGATAGACTCAGGATAAAACTCAACAACAGCCACCACCAAAATGAACTTCTAAGACGTGCTACAACGTTCATGAGCCTTGGAAACGCGCTAAGTGTAAAGTCAGAAAAGGCCATATACTACATGATTCCATTCATATAAGATGTTCAGAATAAACCAATACATAGAGACAGAAGCCAGACTGATGGCTGTCTAAGACGGTGGAGAGAGAATTAGAGAGCCCCTGCTGATGGATACGGGGGTTTCTTTTTACAGGTGATAAGTATGTCCTAAAGTTCGACAGCAGTGAGGAGTGCACAATTCTGTACTGAAATATTTAATCGTGCACTTCTAATTGGTGAACGATATACTATGGAAATTATATCTAAATAAAGCATTAGAAAAGGTGAAGAACGGATTGGTAGTGCAAAGATAGATAAGCCTGGCCCACCCCGGGGGCCTGCTGTCGTGGAAATGTCTCCCTTTGCCTGCGCGACTCCAGTCCCTTCACCTGTTCTGGTTTCCACTTTCACGAGAAATAAAGAACTGAACCTTTCACTCTTTTATGGACATTTATATCACATAAAAAAATCACCATTCTGCTCTAGAATATGAGGAAATATCTTACTATAAATAGGATGTCTTTCCCCAAATTCATAGCTAGAAACAGCTGAAAAACAGGTCTTGAAATTTTAGAAATAATAACTTAATGGAAGGATATATTTATAACATCAATGACCTTGATGCCAAAATGAGAAAATTAATGTGATTGGACAGGTCTGGATCAATGGAAGAAAGCATTCTAAAACCATCGTGTGTGTGTGTGTGTGTGTGTGTGTGTGTGTGTAAAATTCTCATGTATTAATCAGATTCTTTATATAGCTAGTTACAAAAATGTTAACTCAGTGACTTCCTTCATAGAGCTCAACAGTGAATGTAATTTTTGTCATTAATATTCATTTTGGAAGAAATTATTGACTCAAGCTTAAGACGTATAGACCTTTTTCTAGAAGTGTTCTGGGAAGTTAACTATAATAATTAAGGATGACTAACACAGAAAAAAAGTAGCATATATCAGGGCTGACTCACAGAGGTCTTCCTGGAGTTCATGATGACCCATATGCAGTCACCTGGCGTCTTTGCAGCCACCACAGAACTTCCTGTCACCCCCTTTGGCCTCCTTAATTGAGCCCAGCGGGCCAGCACAAGGGCACACGGGCACCTCATCCCAGGCCACGGCAGTGTCCGGCTTCCGGAGTTTCTCCGCGGCGTCTTCCATCAGCCCGGCCTGGCCCTGTGAGCTGTGGCTTTTCTAAGTCAGAACCCCGTTTCCAGTTTCATGCTCTGGCTGCCTGGGTTAACATTTTGATTAGAGACTCCAACCCACATACATGTTTGCTGTGAAATGTTATGTCTGAAAACTGTCAGTGAGTGAGAGCTGCACCCGAGAACCCCCGTCCTTCTCCCTGGGGTGGGGGTAACAAGTGCAAGTTGAGACCGACAGAGGTTCCAGACTTGGTGGCCGTTCTCTCCCCTGCGATTTCGATGGGCAATGCGTTGAATGTTTTAGGACCTTGCATGCAATTAATCGACTCCTGTGGGTGGGATTCGAGGACCCCAGTGTTTCTCTCAGCCTGGCCAAAGAACGACCTGCAAGATCACCTGGAGAGTCTGTTAAACACCTGGAATTCTCTGGTCCCAGCCCAGACTGACTGACTCAAACTGGGTGGGTGGGAGGGTGTTCCCCAGAATCTGAGCCCTTCACAGTTTCCCTTGGTGATTCGGAAACACCCACGTTGGAAAACCACTGTGTTAATCTTCCTGGAGCATTTAGCATGGTGCTTCAGCAATTTGTTAATGGCCAACATGCACATTATCAGCATCGCCTCCACGGTGGCTGTGGGAAGATTTTCTCATACTTTTCAGTCCCCAATTGTTATATTGTTCATGATACATTAGGCAGTCGAAAACCAAAAAGGAAAAAAGGCAAGAAACTGCTAACCAAAGATTACTCAGTGTGTCGGCAGCACCCATTGACTAAAAGGAGCAGCTCAAGCGTCCGGTTTTTACTAGTCCCTTTTCGAACATCTGCAGAGGATCCCCCCTCCCCAGAACTTAATGGCTGAGCCGCGGGCTTGTACCAGAGCTACCAAACCCTCCTGCTCATCACCTGAAGTTGCGTTTCCATTCACGGTCCTTCTGCTCCTAGTTAGACACAAACTGCACCGGCATAGAGAGATGTTGATAGTCTTCGTACAAGGGCTGTCCGGAGAGCGTCCAGCCACGAATGCCTGTCTTCTTCATAGTGCATGGCTGGGTACTTTCTGGACAGCCCCTGTACTTTTGAGAACCAGGCTGCTCCAAGTGGATGGATTTTATTGGGCGCTTAGTAGAAAGGGTTTCTTAAGGGTGTAGCTAACTAGCTGTACGCGTTGTCCCCAGATGCACCCCCTCCCACACCCAGCGCAATGCCTTGAGTTGCTTCCAACATACCTACCGGATGAAGTCAAGGTACTAACCATTTAGGTGTGAGGTCAGAACTGGAGGAGATCCGTCACAGACTTGGTTCAAATTTCTCCGTCTCCTCGTATAGTCGAGAAAACAGGGTCCCTGGTCAGAACTCACCCCCTTTCCCCAGCAGGATGAGTGCACCCCGCGTCTCTCTCCGTACGTGCCTTTCAGACCACGTGGTTGGTGGTCCGTGGTCCCACCCAAGGAAAGGTGTCCGTGAGTCTCTGATGTTTTATGGATTTCTGTTATATTGTTGTGTTTCCAACCACTGTGACGTCAGGCAGTGTCGTTTTCCCTCTCACTCTTCATTTAATATTGACCCCTACCATATGCCTGAGAAGGAAAAATGAAAAGCAGGGGTGGGGAGGGAGGAGGGGAGAGGGAGAGAGAGAGGGAGAGAGAGGGAGAGAGAGGGAGAGAGAGAGGGAGAGAGAGAGGGAGAGAGAGAGAGAGAGAGAGAGAGAGAGAGGAGATGATGTTCACTGAAAGACAAATAGAAAAGAAGGGGACAGAGAAAAATTTCAGGCAAAAAAGGAAGCAGATCCTCACTGCTCTGTAAGAGTGTGGAAGCCCCAGAGCGTCCCCTCTCAGGGTGACGTTTCACTCGCACTGATATGACAAACATTGTCCCTACAGAAGAATAACCCATTATACAAACACCGTGGCGCGCACACGCAGTGTGGTAGCGGCAGCGGCAGCGCAGCGGCGGTCAGCTCCCCCCGTGCATCTCCGGTGTCCCTGCCCGCACGTACCTCCTACTTCGCGCTTTGGTGTAACAAATGCGTCTATCAGGCTGGAAGCCCGCGCCTTGTGCGCACAGACAGACACAGGTCTCTTTGGCACCACGTGCCGCCCCTCCAGGTGGCAGGAACTGAACAAGGAGGCATTTCGTCTCTCTCTGGCCCCAGAGCACTGACCATTCGATTTCCATGTAAAATGTAATCTGCAGATAATAATAGCACGACCATTCCACCCACCCCGATCACCCATCGGCCTGCTAATTGTGGGATAACGTAATCGGCAGCTAAGGCACGCGGAGGGAATTAGGTGGAGCGTCTGGTTTTTGTGACGCTGTGAAGAAGGAGATAAGCAAAAGTGCCAACAAACGCCATGGACATCCCTCCCCGTCTTAGAATGACCCAAGTAGCATAGGTAAGGCTCCTTGTGTGCGGGTCATCTTTGATAGTCTGGATGTCAGCTGCAAAAAGCCACGTGGTTTTGGCGTTTCACTGGGCATAGCGGGACCACTTACGTACTCTACTGTGTCTGGTGAAGCAACTTCCTGGGAGAGAAGCTGAGTAGCCAAGTGATTGCTCAGGCGGGTGACAGTTACCCACTAATGAGTCATTCTGGCTTCAAAATTATTCTAAAATATTGATGACAAAACTCAGATTCTTCCTTGTATGCCCCAAAGCGAAGCAGAGGTTCTTTCTGTACAGAATGACTTTGCTCAGGTGGACCCCACATTTCCCCAGGCATGCTACCTTCTTTCGTTTTTGAGGCGGCAAAATCAGGAACTGTCATAGACTACGAACCCCAGAAAGGTGGGTCCAATAGATGAGGGAGCTCAACGCACTCTTTAAATTTATTTCATAACATTTTTTTCTTATTGCAAGGGTAATTCAGGTCATTGCAAATTATTTGGAAAGGGTGAAGAAAGCAGAAAGAAGCCCACCCTCCCAAGAAGCCCTCAGTGCAGATAATGAAGGTGAAATGAGTTGTTCTCAGAAGGGACAATGGGAGAGGTGGAGGATGTGTTTACAATAAGGTTTGGAAACTGGTACCTGTACAGAGTGCCCGTGACCCCTCCGCTGTCTGCGTCACCGATGGACTCTGTCTAATCCGCCCATGCTGCCCACGGGGTAATACAGCTCAGGCAAGGCCTCCCGGCTCCTCTCCTGCCAAAACGCAGGGCGGTCCGCTGAGTTAGTGCAAAGCACGGCCAGCGCCAGGCCCGAGGCCCGATTGCCAGGCTGTGGAAGAGGGAGAGGGCTGGCCCATCCCCTGCTCTCGTTGTCCGGTTTGGTTTGGGTGTGTGAAGAGGGAAGATACACTCACAGTCTAGAGAAACAGGAAGATGGAGAAGTTCAGAGGTGCTGGGAGGCGGAACCAGGGAGAGTGAGCCTGAGGGAGAGAGGGAACCAGAGCAAAAGTGGGTGGAGCTCAGAGAAAGGCCCAGGAGAGAGACTAGGGATGGGAGAGCAAGAGAGGGACAGGGGAGGGGAGCAAGACAGAGGAAGGGGAGGTGGGATGAAGAGACAGAGAGGAAGTCGGGCCAGGAGGACTGAAAGAGACAGAAAAACCCAGAGTGAGACAGAAACAAAATAGAAATGAGCATGAGTGCTGTGGGGGTCCCGAGGCCTGGGGCCTGTCCGACACACTAAGCCTGATGCTGGGGCTGTGTGCACATGTGTGTACCTGTGTGTGTGTGTGTGTGTGTGTGTGTGTGTGTGTGCACACGCACGCGCACGCATGTATGCGCATCTGCGTGTGTGTGTATGTGTGTGTGCATGTGTGTGCATCTGTGAGTGTGTGTGCATATGTGCATGTGTGTGTGCGTGCATGTGTGCGCATCTGCGCATGTGTGCATGTGTGTGCATCTGTGAGTGTGTGTGCATGTGTGCACACGTGTGCATCTGCGTGTGTGCATGCATGTGTGCGTGTGTGCACGTGTGCGTGTGTGTGCATCTGCGTGTGTGTGCATGTGTGCACGTATGTGTGCACGTGTGTGTGCATGTGCGTGTGCACGCACGTGTGCATCTGTACATGTGTGCATGTGTGCACACATGTGTGCACGTGTGCATGTGTGTGCGTGTGTGTGTGCATCTGCGTGTGTGCATGTATGTGTGTGCACATGTATGCTCGCGCTCACCAAATATGTACAGATATTTTGATAGTGCATGAAAATTATATTCCCATATCATTTTCTTCAGATTCCAGAAGAATAGTTACTATAGCAGTAACAGAATTTCCATGGGAGGAGCTATTGTAGAGGTATCACAAACTGGAAAATGGATGTTTGAGGTTGGACGTGGAAATCAAATGACCATGAAAAGGTGACAATAAGCTAGTTTGTTAGAGACTTATGCATTCCTTCAATAGCACCATGGCACTCAAACGTACTCGTAGCGTTACGCTAGGCAGAGGTTCCTGGTTCCGTGCTGCGGAAGAGGAAGTGGGGATTCAGACGGGAAGTGAGGCCTCGAAGTCACCTCGCAAGGTCACCTCATTGGCGGAACGGGAGGCCACATGCAAACCTCTGAACGTCACATCATTAAACTTCACTTTCCTGTTGAGCCAGTTTGCTTTAAATCACAAGGTGAGGAAATGTCCTTGCCTTAAAGACGGCTCTGGGTCGGACGCCTTTCGTTTGGCATTCTATAGTCAGCTTTCTGTGCAGGTTGTTACAACTCAGCACTTACCCAGTAATCTTTTCCAAGGGACAGAATAACAGTAGTTTTCTTGGGCTTATACTTTTTTTTCTAAGATCACAAAATTACTATTTCCCAGATATCTTCCCTGAAGTTTAGAGTATATAAAACTAGAATGTATAAAAGAAAAAAATTAAAAAGCCACCGATCCCAGGAAGCCAAGGATACTCCATAACCAAAGACCAACGTCAAATGAAGATTTGATCCCTAACTGAAATTCGTGGGAGAAGTTCTGTGTTAGTATGGGGAATATATGCTAAAATATTTATTCTTTAAGTATCCCCTGGGCCTTACAACAACAAAATGATTCTTTCGTTCGTCCATTCAGTCGATCGATCATTTAGTAAACATCAAGCTCCTATGCTGCACCAGGCATTTTTAATACATAGAAGTTATTTATAAGCTTTTTAAAAAATCTCAGATCGGAGGAGCCTCTTAAATCTAGTGGAATCTCTCTCGCCTCTTCCTCTTTCTGAATTTTATTCTTGAATTCGCCCTGTGTTTCCATGGCAAGGAACTCTTCTGCCCAGGTTTGTATTGCTCTGCTGATGAGAGCCTCATTACTTCTGGAAGTTCCTGAAGTTCAGGACGTTGCTACTTCCACAGGTCTTTTCGGGCAAACAGACAGAGCTCTTATGACAGAAGGACAGGGAGGCCCACTCGTTGGAGGCTCTGGAAGCTTCCCCATGGCACTGCATTGTGTTAGCAGACTAGTCTGTGCTAAGACAAAAGGGACCCAGCCGTAATTAAATAGTCACACAGACTCCTTGTGAGTTTCTGCCTGTGCACATGCTGAGGGACACTAATTAGGTGGAGAGCCCTTGTATGCCGGAGTCCCCAGGCACACCGGGGGGCTGCCTTGGAGGGTTCCTGTCTGACCAGCAGCAGTGCTGGGCCCCCTCATTCATTCTCTACATTGTGTGTGCCCCACTAATGAAGCTCTAATGGTTGCAGCAGGCAGACTGCCTGCCTTCCTCCATCCAGGGGCCTCTGCTTCCCCCCCGGTGTGGGCTGCTGGGCATGAATGACCCCTTTGTCTTCATCTCAAAGGCTTTGGCAGCACTTCTGACAACAGTGGCGAATGAAAAACCACGAGTCTAATTGTTTTCCCTAGGCTCACACTGGCTTCTTCAGGGCACCCACCCTATACACACGTGGTGTGTCCCCATCAGCACTGTCCTGAGCCTTCCCAGCGAATACCACCCCAAATGTCATTTCTTTAAGAAGTACCAACACATACACAGCTGTTTTCAGCAAGAACACCTTCTCTACCCAAGTTTAGTTATCAACCAGGTGATAACAACAAGGTGTGATTTCCTTTCCAATTAAGAGGTACACTGAGCCAAGACAAGCCATCTGTTTATATTAGGGGAAGTACTAAAACCTTCAGGAGAGGGTTGCAGTGTCTTCACTGATGGAATAAGGGAATAAATGAGTAAATGCAGAAGAAAGGGAGGGAAGTGGGTGGAGGAAAGTGTTCAAGCTGTGCAAATACTGACTGGATGTTTGCCTGCCCCAGCTACTGGGTCAGGGTATCTTAACTACTGACATGTTGGGCTGGATAATTCTTTTTTGGGGGGCCTGGGGGGTGGGGCGGGGGGTGGTAGTTCCCTGGCTGGGAGTCGAATCCAGGCCACGGCGTTGAGAGCACCCAAGCCTAGCCACTGCACCACCAGGGAACGCCCCTGAGCTGGACAATTCTTTGCTTTAGGGGCTGGTCTGTGCACTGTAAGGTGTTTAGTAGCTTCTCTGCCTCTACCTACTGGATGCCAGTAGCAACTCCCCACCCACAGACGTGGCGATCAGAAATGCCATCTGGTGAGGAAGACAGGCGGTGGGGCTGGGCAGGGGCTGCAAAACCACCCCGGGTTCAAAACCACTGAATTAGGTGAAGCAAAAACAACAGCTGTGGAAACGGAAGTAAGAGTAGACTTTAGGGTTGACGGCTGGGTGAGCACCTCAGCCTTGCCTGCTCCCAGCTCTGTGCCTTTGGGCCTGTTGCCCACCCTCCCTGAACCTATCTTACAGAGCCCTGAGGACTAACTGGGAAAGCACACATAGAGCCCTTGGCACAGTGTGAGCTCCACATAGACATTAACTGGTGTCGCTGTCATCCTTACGGTTATTTCGGCCACTAAACGCAAAGGCAGAGCTCTTGCCTGAGCATGAGGTGCTCTGTCCTGCACTTGCTGGGCTGATTCAGTGCTGCCCGTGTCCACCATGAACTCTGGCGCTTCCTGCCTCGGTATTTCAGACTCCAGCCCAGCAGGGAGCGAGGACTCCGGCGTCACCCACGACCCCTTGGCTCCCCCCCGGGGTACGCACATGCCAGGGGCTGAGAAAGAAATGTTTCCCACGGAAGATGTGGCATTTTAACAAGCGCACTCAGCAGACCGTTGACCAGCCAGGGCCACAGGTCAGATTCCTGACACTCACATTTTCCTTCCTCCGAAAGGAAGAGCCCCGGCGCTCATGGGTCCCTCCGGCCTCTGGTTGCAGCCTGGGGAGAACGCGGTACCCCAGGAAGCTGGTGGTTACAAAGGTTCCCACACGTCGCACGGAGGCTCCCACACGTCGCACGGAGGCTCCCACACGTCGCGCGGAGCTCACACCCGCAGTCCGCGGGCCAGCCTGGCCCACACCCGCCCCAGCCCCGCCTCCTGCCCGGCTCCCGGCAGAGGCCGCCGGCTTTCCATCAGCTTCTCTCCGTCCTCACCTCTGTGCTCCGCTCTGATCGTGCCCCGCTGCCTGCCACTGCTTGGACTGGAGATGTGCAGCGTCCCCCACACCACCCACCGGCACCATTTTCTACACCATCACCATGATGGTCACCCTCTGCTTAAAAACCGTTCACGGCTCTCCATTTCCTTCGGACTAGAGTCCTAGGTGTGACATACAAGAACCCGAATGTCCTTCCCTTGGCCACCCCCCTTCACCTGTCAAGAACTAGTCCTCCTCTGCACCCACTGTCTGCTCCTCGGGCAGACAGCCCCACACAGTCCCCATCGGAGCCGATTCGGCCTGTCTGCACTGCAGACGGGCCGCTCGGGGCCCCCGGCGTGGCCGAGAGCCTGCACAAGTGTTTGCGGGCCGGAAAGCTCCGACGTGTTGGATGTCATATTTGAAAGGAAGACAGAGAAACCAAAATGAATATCTAACTAACCATCCACAAAACAATATATATAACTAGTCAGCTGTAATTCAACTCACACAGTTCTATGTAAATATAATATATCAAACTATATAAATCATGTAAGTGATTTTGCCGAAACTGAAAAATGCAAGTATAATGTAAGCTGTGTGTGTGTGTACTTGGTACCAGATGAGATGGGGAGAGGTTGAAATATGAAAAGGTTTTAAAATGTCTCTCTCAAGCATGGGTCTCGGTATGTAATCTTTTCTCCAGTTTCATTGAGATATACTTGACATGTAACAGTATAAGTCGAAGGCATACAGTATAACGAATGATGTAACGTAAGTACATACTGTGACATGACTACGAGAACAACTTCACCATCTTTCAACTCATACGTGTAATTAAAAAGTTTTTCCTTGCGATGAGAACTTCTAAGGTTTACTGTCTTAGTAATTTTCAGCTACATTGCACAACCTTGCTAACTACAGTCACCTGTTGTACGTCACCAGCACTTACTTATTAGGGGACGTTTGTATGTTTTGGACACCTCCACCTAATTCCCCCAGTCCCTAGCCCTTGCCTCTGACAACCACAAATCTGACCCCATTTTGTATGAGTTTGGATTTTTTTTCAGAGTCCACATATGCCTGAGGTCATACAGTATTTGTCTCTCTCTCTCTGACTTACTTCACTTAGCATAATGCCCCCAGTTCCACCCATATTGTCACAAATGGTAGGATTTCCTTCTTTTTTACTGCTGAGTGGCATTACATTGTGTGTGTGTGTGTGTGTGTGTGTGTGTGTGTGTGTGTATGTACACCACATACACTTCATCCATGTATCTGTTGCTGCACACAGGATGTTTTAAGTCTTGCTATTGTAAATAATGCTGCGGTGAACATGAGGGTGCAGGTATCTCTGACATAGTGACTTTGTCTCCGTTGTACATACAACGAGAAGGGGTATTGTTGGACCATGTGGTAGTTCTACTTTCAATTGTTTGAGGACCCTCCACACTGTTCTCCATAGTGGCTGCCCCAGGTTACACTCCCACCAGCAGTTCACGAGGGTCCCTTTTCTCCACACCCTCTCCAGCATTCGTTGTCTCTTGTATGTTTGATGACAGTCATTCTAGCAAGTGTGAGGTGATCACTTCACTGTGCTTTTGATGTGCAATTCCCTAATGATGAGTGGTGTCTAGCACCTTTTCCAGGTGCTCGTTGGCCATCTGAATATCTTCTTTGCAAAAAATGTCTATTCAGGTCCCTTGCCCATTTTTAATTGAATTACTTGGGGTGTATTGTCTTGTTCTGTTCGCTATCAAGGTGGTCAACCTCCAAAATGAAATAGTTATTTTATTTGGGAATGGAAAACAATTGCAATTTGGGATAACCAAGCTATGGCAAACCACAGGCAAGTCTGAACAGACAAAGGAAAGGTCAGCTCTTACTAGGTTGTTAGGAGGAAACTGAGGAGGGCTGCTTCGTCAGAAGTTCACTGATGAAGAGAAAGCCTTCGAGGTCATGGGGGCTGGTCACTGTCTGCAGGTGGTGGTCAGTGCGTCGCTGCTGGAGCTGGGAGGGCTCTTCCTTTCTCTCCATAAAAGCAGGAGCTGAAATCCCCTTGTCAAAATAATTCTTACCTTCCTTCTTCCTGTTGAGTTTGTGGGCGGCAACCTGAGGTTCATGTGTGAGAACGTCCTCTTGGGAGCTAGCTGACTCCATTTAAGGGACGTTTCTTTTATTTTCACAAGTTGTAGTCTTTACATGTTTTGGATATTAACTTCCTGTCAAATATATGATTTGCAAATATTTTCTCCCATCCCATAGGCTGCCTTTTGATTTTGTTGATCTTTTGCTATTCGGAAGACTTGGCTGTAGCCTCACTTGTGTACTTTTTATTTTGTGGCTTATGCAGAAAAAAAGAAAAAAACATCAATGGCAACTTTTACCTGTGTTTTCTTCTAGGAGTATATGGTTTCAAGTCTTACCTTTAAGTCTCTAAATCCATTTTGAATACTTGTCTATGAAAATATATTTCTCATTAAAAGTAAAATTCTTTTACATGTGAATATCCAGTTTGCCCAGCAACATTTACTGAAGAGACTGTCTTTTCTTCATTGAATATTCTTGGCTCCCTTTGTCAAATGTTAGTTGATAGCATGTGCCTAGGTTTATTCCTGGGCTATGTGTCTGTTTTTATGCCAGTACCACCCTGTTTTGATTAGTACAGCTTTATAATATAGTTTGAAATCGTGAAGTGTGATGCCTCTAGTGTTGTTCTTTCTTAGGATTACTGTGTCTATTGAGGATCTTTTGATGATCCATTCAAATTTTAGGATTTTTTCTTTTACTTCTTTAACAATGGCTTTGGGATCTTGATAGGAATTGCATGGACTCTACAGAGGGTCTTGGGTGGTATGGACATTTAAGAAGATTTTTCCAATTCATGAGCATGGGATGTCTTTTCATTTATTTCTGTCCTTTTCAATGTTTTTCATCATTCTCATGTGATTTTCAGTGTAGAGACCTTTCCCTTCCTTGATTAAATGTATTCCTAAAGTATTTTATTGTTTTTGAAGCCATTGTAAATGGGATGGATCATTTTCATTATTTACCTCTCAGATAATTTGTTAATGTATAGAAACACTGGTGATTTTTGCACGTTGATTTTGTATCCTGCAACTCTACTGAATTTGTTGATTAGTTCTAAAAGGTTTCTGGTGGAATCTTTAGGATTTTTTATATATAAAATAATGTATCTGCAAATAGACAGAATTTTATTCCTTTCCAATTCTGATACCTTTAATTCCTTTTCCCTGCCTGATTACTCAGCTTAGAATTTTCTGTCCTATGTTGAATAAGAATGGTAAAGGTAGACACCCTTGTCTTGCTCCTAATCTAAGAAGAAAAGCTTCTAGACTTCACCACTAAGATGTTAGCTGTGGGCGTATCATATATCGCCTTTATTACATTGCCTTGACCTGAAGCCAGTCAATTCCGTTTCTCTCCATGTGTATTTGGTGCCACCGCTTCACTTGAACACAGAACTAGTGAGTATGTCAGTGATCAAGTTCTTGTGTGACCCCTCAAGAGGAACACGGGGGACTCCAGAGCCCTTTATCTCACTCAGATGCAATCCCTGCTGGTTTTCACAGCTGGATATTATGGGGACTCCTTTTCCCAGCACTGGTGCCTCAGGTTGGGAAGATGGGACCCCATCTCGTTAGGGGTGAACTCCACAGCACAGCTATCCCTCCCAATTCTTAATTGCCACACTGTGAGTGTGGAAACTCCCTTTTCCACATCTCTGCCCTGCCTACCAGTCTTGTGGTTTCTTATTTATATCTTTAGTTATGGCACTTCCATTCATCGGCTGTATATCTAGTCTTCAGGTGGTTCTCAATGATAGTTCTACAACTTAGTTGTAATTTTGATGTGGTCTTGGGAAGAGGCAAGCAGAGCATTTACCTACTCTGCCATCTTGACTGGAAGTCCTCAGTCATATTTCTAGGATTTTTACAATGGTGTCTCACAAGGGGGAGTAAAGTCAGGAATAATCTGTGTCACTCGTGGTGATGTCATTTTCTGCATGTATTTTCTTCCTGAAGAACATGTTCTGCAGAAGTTCTACTTGGAACATTGTTTTTTAAAGACCCCAGTGTCTCCTTGAAGAAGCTACCCTGAGGTCTGTCTCTCTTACCTGTTTTGTCTCTGTTCTCTTTCAACACTTCTTAAACTGTCTGTGAGTCTGTATCTTTCACCAGATTTGGCGTGATAGGGAGTGGGACTGTATTTTATTCATGCCTAATCAGTCCCCTAGTGCCTGCAACTTACTGTACCATGAACAAGTATTAACTGCTCACACTCATAGTAATGATAATGATGATAGTTATCTAGGTGTACTCAGCAGCCAACCCAGAACCATAAGTCTTGTCTTCTGTTTCTATCCTGTGCTCTGAGTATGGGTCAGGTCATGTCACAACAGGTAGCCATTAGCTGGATAGGTCATTAGTGATCAGCATGACCAGCTTTCTCTTTCCAGAACACAGCATGGCAATAAATGAGACAGGCCTATCTCAGATCCTGTTGCCCTCGATCACCAGTACCTCTATGACCTGGCATGGCCCCTCTGCTCTGAAGATCCCGAGGGGATCTCTCAGGCTTGGAAGAAGGGACCAGCTATACTGGGGACCAGGTGGCAATCAATGGCTTTTGTAGCTGAGGAAACGTGGAAGGTAAAACTCTGAGTCAGGCAGGTGTGTTCATCCATGAAGCATTCCTGGCTGTAGTTCCTAAGGGGACTAGAGAAATTTCACAAGTTGCTGCGTATTTCTCCCTTTCCAAGGATTGTGAGGGGAGCAAGGGAAGGCACATTCTTGGTGCATGAACCAGATGCTTTGTTTCCTTATCATTGCACAGAAAAACTGGGGAAGAGAAAACCAGCAGAAGTAGCCTTGGGCAGTGGAAAAGAAATGGCATTTGGTGTGGCGCAGACTAGGGTTCGAGTCTCAGCTACACCACTTACAAGCTGTGTGATTTGGGAGAAAATAATGTAACTCCACCAAGTCTCAATTTCCTCCATGGTAGCAGGGCATAACACAAACCTTCAAAATTTTGTGTGAGTCCTAGAGTTTGTATTTTAATACCAAGCACAAGAGTGTCTTTATTGTTCACTTTCCATGACAGGTGCTGTTGTAGATCACATGTGCAGGGTGAGACTGCTGGCTCCAACACCACCACACCCCTCACTACTTGACCTAAAATCGATTTTCTATCTTTGGAAACAAAACCATAATAGACAGACATGCTTTCCTGAGGAATCCTGCTTTCAGGATCCTACTTCAAAGCAAGCCATGGCAATGGGCCACATGGCAAACATTGGGACTAAATTGCATTTTGAGTCTACCTCCAGTTGACTGAAGACAACTCTTACTCATGTGAGAGAGGTTTCCAGGGAGAGCCCTGGAGTGGGAGTTTGAATATTTGAGTTCAATCTCAAAACTACCACCTACCCATTGGATTGCCTTGGGGAAAACATAGCAATAATGAGCCTGTACAGTTTCTGGGAGTTTCACTGTTTATTGAGTGCTTTAGCCAACAGCACAGAAAGTTACTTTAACAGATGTGGCACTCTTATACACTGGGGGGTACACCGGCCATAGTGGCCTATGCTATTTTAACCTTACCTTTTCAGTAACTCTAAAAGGAGTGTCCTCATCTATAATTATCCTGGTTAATATAAGGACTTTGATACAAGGAGGTTAAGTGAAAGGTTATACAACCCCCAGGTCTGTCCAATTTCAAAACTGACATTCCACCCCACTGAGCCATAAGCATAAGGTCGTCAAACATAGCAAATAAAAATATGATGCCTAGTTACATTTTCATTTCAGACAAACAACAAATATTTTTAGTAAAAGTATGTCTGAAATATTTTAATACAGTAGACTCTCAGTTAACTGGCACCCTGGGGATTGGTGGGTGCCAGATCAATGCACGTAGATGCTCTGTTAACTGGAACTCAAGCAACTGGCCAAGTTCGAGATTTTACCAATTGCTTGAGGTCTGGTTAATGGAAAACCTACTATATAAGAGTCTGAAATACTACTTGTGCTTAAAAATATTTGTCATCATAAACGAACACTTAACTGGGCATCATGCATCTTACCCAGTAACCCTCCTTAGGCAGCTCAAGTCCCGCGAGCCGGCCTGCGGAGGGCAGAGCCTTCTAGAGGCACCTGAGGTTGTTTCCCTGGGCACATGTCCTTCAGAAACAGTAAGTGCTCTCCTCCGCGATAGAAGTTATGTGCCTTTGTAGGAAAACTCAGGAAAGAAAACCCCAGAGGTGATTTAGGATGTGTTTTCTAGGTTAACTTGATGTGGGTCTAGGTGCTCGGAAGGGGTGCAGAGCACGCACTTCAAATCACTGACAGTGACACGCACCTTGGGCAGACAACCTTGGCCGAGCAAACTCAGGCTCACCAAGAGGCTCTCACTCGAAACTCTCGTAGGCCTTGCTTGGAAGCCAAGGTAAAGACCTGACCTGAGAGCCAATCCTTGTTGGGCAACCACCATGTTGGCACTTTATTCATGGCATCTCGTTTAGTATCATGCCAGCACTGTGATGTGTGATAATCCCATTTACTGATTGATAGACTGAGAGGTCAAGGCCACAGCTCACGAGTGGTAGAGCCAAACTTGGTGCAGTACTGTCTGAACCCATTACGCTGTGTAGTTCATGCAAAGGCAGGTGGGCCCCAGCCTGATGACAGATTTTACAGGTGTTCATTGAGTAGTCCTCTGTAACATTTCAGGTTGCTCCTACTATAGTCATGCTACCTGAATGTTCCCCTGTCTGTTCAACTGTCTTGACTCATTCTTCAAGGCCCATCTCAAATCCTATGTCTGGTATGGTTGCTTCCTACCAATCATGTTATTTTATTAGGGAACCTGATCTTCCAAGTATCAATCTTACCCTTAATCATAGTACACACATTTCAGATTTGGGGAAATAACAATTCTTTTATCAAGCTAGTAGCAGCTATGGCCATTGAAATTCTAAGACTTTCATCTTTTGCTGTTTAATGGCATTGATTTGCTGGGTTTTCTCTTCTCACGCACTCATAGTTCAGTTATCTGAGTGAAAAGACCAAGCTAGAGCCATAAAAATATGATTGCATTGCTGCTGTAAGTTCCCAAACTCAGATGGTTATAACCTGATGCAGGACATTCTGATTTTAACTACCTACTGCTGTTTTTATTTCATAAAGCCACTAAAAACACCCTGTACTGCTTTTATATACATCACTACTTTTATAGCTTTTGTGTCATAATAAAAGGCAGTTCATTGGAAGCTTAGGGTTGTGTTTTTTCCCCCTCAGTAGAAAAATAGCCAACTTGGAATAAGACATTTGTGTCTAGTTTCTCTGCCTTCTAACTCTGTCCCATGCAATCAGTCCATGTTCCTCCAGGCTGCTGGATTATTTTTCCCAAAAAGCTATTTATAAGGCATTTCCCTGTTCAACCTTCAAAGGCTCCTTTGTTACATCCATCCATTGGAAGTTCCTACATCCTTAGCCTGGCATTTAAAGATGTCCAGTGTCTGGCTTCATAACTCACCCATATAAGAAATAACACCTAGTTTGCTCTTCACCTTCTTGAAGTATTTATGATTTAATTTATAATGTTTCTTCTCCACCACTTCTGCCTTGCTTCTGTCCATCAGTGTAATTCTTACTTAAAAATAAAAACCCAGCTTTCTACTCAACTCTTCCAGGACTTCATCCCTAGGATTTGTCCCTCTCCTACTAACCCATGGGCGAACTTACTGCCTCTTCTGTTCTTTCATCACAACCACGTGTTCTTCAGGCATGTGGTTTTGGTTGTTGCTGTGAGTTCTCATGTGTGTGACCCTCCAAATCTAGATCCAAAGTGTCCTTGAATTAAGAAATAGGTCTTTGTTTACCCTGCAGTGCCTATGGTGCACATTGTGTTGGTGCATTAGAAAAGAACTCTAGGAGGAAACTCATTGGATCCCTCCTTTTCCAGAGATTAATGGACTTGGCCACGGTCACATGGAAGTTCATGGCAGCTCACCTGAAGCCCACTGCAGTGCACTTTCCAAGAATGAGGAATGGAGAGATGGATGTATTTGCATGCATGCATTGTGAGTAGATATCTATCAATCTCTTGATTCAAGGAAGGGATGAAGCCTGATAGTAGAGAAATGATAACTAATATGTCTAGTTAGTAGAGGTGAAAGTTACTCTCTAGTCCCACTGTACTCAGCAAAAGCTAACTCACCAAGACTTTGGTAGAGCAACCGAACAGGTTCTGGAGGGAAGACATTAGGTCTCTGGATTGCATTAGAACCAATCAGTTATAAAGGTCCATGTCTAATCTGGGACCTGGACTCCCCTGCTAATTCTCTCCCTCCCACTTCAGCGGCAAGGACAAATACAAGTCGCGATATATACTGTGATGTGTCCATTGGTTACCAATATTTACAACCCCTGTGGAACCTCAGAAAACCACTTATGTGGGTGACCTGACTGTCCAGACTCTAATAATATCTAGTGGCAGAACTGATAGCCAACCCAGGAAGCCCTTATAATTTTCAGGTAATTCTGATTTCTATAAAGTCCCTTATCTAATAAGGTTAGTTGATTTGTTCATGTCAACAAACAGTTGTTAATATTGGATCGTGTGGTTGACACAGTGCCCCCCATGGAGATTATGACAAAGACATGGCCCCTTGACCTCGAGGCGCTTTCAGTTTAGGTAAAATCTCACTCCACATAATTCCCTCCTCCCATTAAATCTTGTCTCAAACAGTTCTTTGCTTCCCTCTGAGCATCTCTCCTCCTAGCTAACCATCCCAGTGCCTTCCAGTTCTTGCTAATATGCCACTGTCTGAGTTCCTCCACACTCCTGGTCACCCCCGCTTTTGACTGCCTCTCCCTTTGGGGAATATATGAGTTATAAGCAAAGCAGCCATGTGAACTCAGCCCTTGATTTTGATAGAAACTCCAACCAACAGCTCCTTTTTATAGCTCATCCACTGGGTTAGGTGAATTTGGATCATTAGGACCAAAGCCTCACCAGTGATCCCAACACTGGAACAGGAATAATATAACTGTTAACCTAGAAAGCCTAAAATCCCATTTCCACAGTGAGTAGCTGTCCATCTCCAAAACAGTCTGTTGCTGAGTGGTACAACTTCGGGTATCCTTGACCTTAATACCCAAATACCCTCCATATCCTCAACAACATGGGTTTCACATATGCTCACCTGGCTTGGCCTGTTCTAAAAGTTCCCACAATGCCCCATAAGGCCCCTGACATGTTAGACCCTTCTAGAAGAAATGTCATTTTTGTCCAAATGTAGGCTCTTCCTTAGCCACATAGCTCAAGTGACAGTGTTCCTGTAACCTTTAATGAGAAAATGTGATAGTGTTAATTTTGCATTGTACACATGTTATATCTAAATAGTGCTTATAGGAGATTAAAGCAAGAGCAAGACTGGAGAACAGTCCGTGTATCTGCGGCAGTCCTGGGAGTCAGAATGATTCATGTTTACAGCAGAGTCTGCTCTGTGTCTGGTTCGGAGCTTGGTTGTGTAGTACGAAGATAAATAATGTAGATTCTATCAGCTACGATCTAGTGTAAGAACAGTTATATGTGCCCCTGTTTAAGAAAAAAACCATAGCATTTAAGTGTTAACACCGGAGGGGAAATATCTGGAAGCAGCTGGTATCTTCGAGGCCAACCTCAAGTTGGTTTTTCTTATGCCAGCATCAGAGTGACCCCCTGACGGCCCATGATACTCCCACTGTAGACACTGGTTGCTTTTCTTCAGGTGTTACTAACACAAAGATAGATTATTAAGGTAAAATTTTATTCAAGATTCATAATTAAGAAGAAGGAAATAACTTAGAGCTTGAGCTCTGTGCTCAGGCTGATCCCACATGTAAATTTTGGCTTGGCCAACACTTATTTCCGTGATCTTAGGCAAGTCATTTAACCTTTCTGTGCCAGAACTTCAGACTAAAACTCAGAACTATAGTTGTGACCACCTCAAGCTGTTGTAAGAACTGAGTGAGCCTCATAGAACATCCTAGGTGCCAGAAGAATTGGCTGTAATGATAACCGAACAACAGCGATCTTGCTAACGTGTCAGGCCTGCCCGCCTCTGCCCCGTAACTGTTAGTCTATTTTCATACTGTAGGTATCATCCAGGCACCAAACTTCCAAGATCACACCTCAAAATCCAGACCCCAAAGATAACATTCTTGCCCTTCTTGTCTCTTAAAATGCAAACTTCATTTGCTTCACATTTTCCTCCA
The DNA here is from genome assembly GCA_004026885.1 of Lyroderma lyra. NCBI lineage: Eukaryota > Metazoa > Chordata > Mammalia > Chiroptera > Megadermatidae > Lyroderma > Lyroderma lyra. Next base: position 12,426 of record PVJL010007893.1, on the reverse strand, counting down.
AGTATTAAACATATGTTATTTCATCTGTCTCCATAAAATTTTTAAACAGGTGCAGCTGTTCTTCTGTAGTAAGTGTTGGATGTAGAGTCAGAAGACCTGATTGTGAATTCTGTCTCCTCCACCTATTAACAGCAGGGTCTGAAGCAACTGGCTTCACCTCTCTACAAAGAAGAACAATGAGTGTTGATGACAGTGATGGTGAGACAAGGACATCCACCAGCACACGCTCCCACTCGTTAGGAGGGTGGTGTGACCTGTTATGTGCTAATGGTTACAATGTTCAAACTGTCAACTCCCCATTAGTCTTATTACTTATGACTGGGAGGAATCTAAGTTCATGACATGGAGAAGTGGCTCAAGGTCACCCACACTTAGACTGTGCTCACCCATGTCAAACTGGGACACTTTTAATGGAATGAGCACTTGTACAACCTCAGGACGTTAGCCCAAATCTGGACCGGCTTCAAGACGAAGCTCCCAGATGCCCTCTAGACCAGATCTGAGAAAAGGCACATTTTGCTTTTTATCATACTTGCCTTCCGTAACAGTGTGTTCGCAGTGACCGTGTAAGGGTCCGACAGCAAATGAGACAGGGTAAGGCCCTCACTGCTCTGAGTTTATCACAGTCCAGGAGAACAGCCTTGCAATTCCCTAGTTGTAAAGCGTCCTTATAATCACGAGGCTCAGCGTGGCTACGTACCCCGGGAAAAAGTGGAGCAAGAGCTCAAAATTTCCAGATTCTCAGGCTGATGCTCCAAGTTTCATGTAACTGTTGGTCATAAACAAGTCTTGCATCCAGGGCACGGGACCACAATACCTGAGGCCTCAAGCATATTTTGTTTTATTGTTAAATTTATTGGGGTGACGTTGGTTAGTAAAAATTACATTGTCTATGTGTTCATCACTGGGAGCTAGTTCTTAAAATCTTAAAATCTTTAAATCATCTTAAAATCAAGCATACCTTAAAAATGGGGTTCTGCTACAAATGCAAGCTCTCAGGTCCCATCCCAGACATACTGGATCAGATCCTGCATTTAAAAAAATATATATTCAGATTACTCACAGGCACCCTAAAATTTGAGAAGTGCAGGTTGGGATTATTTCACGCCTAGGGAACATGTCTGACCCAGAGAAGCTCATCAACCCTGTGCCTGCTCACGGCTTCTTTGCAGATCATCATGGTGGCTCTAAACTGAAATGGAGTAGACCTGACTCTTAAGTAAAAGAGAACCGCCTCACGCTGGTCTTACATTTCATTGTCAAACATCAAGCATCATTCCATTAATTAACTCGGAAAACACAATTGCTTTAAATTACTGAATGCAGATTCATTCTGCTGCTTAAACACCAGAAGTGCCAGAAACAATAATTTCCTGAAAGCTTCCTCCTCTTGCCTCACAAAGGAAGTCATTCTTGAAGAAAAAATAGCAGCCCTAATAGAATCGCTTCTCGCTTGCACTCAGGCAGGAAGTTGCCAAATGTCTGCACTCTCCCGTCCTGTCAAAGAGTTCCTTTCTGGCCATAATTAAAATGTGTGACACTGCTCCATCAGCCAGTTATGATGGTCCAGGCTTTGGGAACTCCCCACCGTAAGTAGATCGTACCCCGCTGACGCTGGGGGACAGGCGTTATACCTGTACCCCGTGTTTATGGAAACAAGCAGCCGTGAATGCACACCCGTAGGGTTTGAGGAATTGTCCAAGCTGGAATTCTATTACAGATCCCTCAGCTCTGAACACCAGCCTCTTTCCATGTCTTTTCAGGAATATATGAACATTCCTTTGATTGAGGAAAAGACTGGAAGTTGAGGGGGAAGCGTTCACGCCAGCCCTGTGCACTTACCTAGCCCCCACCTAGACTTTGTATCTGCCGGCCTGCCTCGTCAAGGCTTGTCTTAAAAGCAGAACAGCAGCATGGGACATAACTGTCACCATAATTTCACATGTAAATTCTGTACATGGTGGCTGATGTCTGGCTCCACACTTCAGGGCATCTGGGCTTATTCGCCCCTGTGAGTAACTTCTGGTTCCTGCCCACGATTTTTCCCTTTGGGTTTGGAAGACCCGGGAACCACCCTGTAGCCTTCTAGAGTCAGGCTTCTCCAGCTCTCAGGAATCATCTCTGTCTTGTGAGACACAGACCACCCTACTGCTATTCACCAAGTGAGGAGAGAGGAAGGAAATGCTGGGATCACAACAAAGGCAAACAAATGACACTAATGACTTCATTGTCTGAGACTAGTCACTAATACAGGTGACGCTTCCTTATTATCAGTCAACCCAAATACTCACTTTATAGCACAACCTCACCCCATTTGACCATCATCCCATCCTCCTCAGATGGGCAAGTCTGACACCTTTAATTCCATTTTACAGAACCACAAAAGCTTGAGGCTCAGAAAGGGGACGGGTTGCTGCCCATGAAGTCACCCCCTTAGGGCTTCCTGAGGAGCCCTGGTCTGAGTGCCTCCACCCCTGGGAGCACGTCTGAGCTCTAGAAGCACAGCGAACCTGCCTGCCCTCTGGACCACTCAAGGCCACCTTTGCTGAAGAAATGAGGTGACATGTATGTGTGGGCCCGGAAAGCTGGCCTTCCGTAAGTGATGGGGCTTGTAACTTAGCCACCATGCATGGGACACAGTCACTTTAGGTGTAAAATTGATCTTCCAAGCTGTGGGTTTTGCTCTCAAACGCATGCACACGCAGCCTACGTATCCACTAACACACCGTGAGGCCTTCAGAGCAAGTCCCGCCAACAGAAGTTGCTCTTTAATTTTTCAGAAATGAAACAAAATCCATCGTCAATCTCCAGGTCTGAGTCACCCTGGGACCCCAGCAGCTGGGGCCACTGGACAAAAATAACAGCAGACGCCCCGGTTTTTTCAGCTGTGAGGCCGGGGAACTGCCCCCCCCCCCACACACACACACACTCATGTGCACATACCCGTACCCACAGTGTACGTCAGTCTATTTAAGGAGCCAACCAAAAGGGAGGAACTTTAAGCCCCTGTTCACATCACTACTATGTCATCAACAAGATAAACCTGTCTGCCCCACTGCTGACAACCAGTGACTATAATCCTCATGGTGACAGTTGAAGACCCTCCCCTTCTCCTTGTTACAGCCTTCTTCATTCTGTCCCTCCTTTTTGAGCACTTAGTTTCTACTAGGCCTGTTCCCTGAGAGATGAACTACGCCCACCTCTTGAGCGAGCCGCTAAAAACAAGAGCTGGGCACGGCCCAGGGTCCTGGGGGAGAGGGGGGACCAGACCGAGCCCATCTACCATTCCTGTGCCCCCGCCTGGGGCACAGGCTCTGCTGCCATCTCCACTGCACAGATGAGCAAACAGAGGCCTGGAGATGACGGACTTCGCTCAAGCGTAGCTGGACTGGCTGCTCTGGTCTGAGAGGGGTGTCGTCCCAGTCCTGCTGAAACCACAGGGCCCGCTGGACGGTGCGAGGAGGGGGCGGGCTGCAGGAGGTGTGAGCTCATGGGGGCGGAGGCTGCACGCATGGGACCAGTGCCCTTACGAAAGAGGGTCCAGTGAGACCCCAGGCCCTCCCACCACGTGAAGGCACAGCAAGAAGGTGCTGGATCTGAAGCAGGAAAGGGGTCTTCACCAGAAGGAAGCCCTGCTGGCACCGTGACCTTGGATTTCTCAGCCTGCAGAACTGTGAGCAATAAATGTCTGCTGTGTACCAGCCACTGGGTCGGCGGTACTTTGTGACAGCAGCCCGAACAGACTCAGACAGTGGCGTGTGCTCTGGCCACCCCAGCGTGACGACACACCCACAGACTGTCGCAGCAGGGAGGGCCCCAGGTGGAGATGGGCAGAGGCAGTGGAGTCTGGGTAGGAGGCTGTTGCTGGATGGCGATTCCTGAGGTCAGTGAGGAAGGACGAGCAGGACTCGTCAAGGAAAGGGAGGTGGCCCCAGCCTCGCAGCAGAGGGGCCCGGCGTGGGCACGGCGCAGCAGTGCGGGAGATGTCTGCAGGTGCTCAGGAGGAGGAGGGGGCAGAGCTGGCTCAGGAAGGGGTGCTCAGCCGTAGAAGGCAGTGATGGGGGTGCAAAGTCCTCCAGAAGAGGAATGTGGGGGCACTTCCAGCATCCTGAAAGTCACCTGACACGCCTCCCTGCCACACACACAGCACACCCTGGGCCATCATGGAGAGCACCAAGCCCAAGCAGCTCTACGTGGGCTCAGGGAAGATAGCCGGACTGGTGGGGTGGGTGGGGTGCAGGGCGCTGTTTCAATGGCCACTTCCCAATGCAGCAGAATCATTTTCACTCCAGTGTTAAAGGGGCTGAAGGGCTCAGAACAGTCCACAGAGGCTTGTGGGCCAGAGATGGAGACTTCTGTGCAGTGTCAGGCTGCCCCGGGGCCTGGTGGGTGTGGGGCAGGGATGACCAGAAGGTGCTGCACAGAAGGACCTCACCTACCCCAGCAAGCGGGGACAGCCCAGCAGTCGTGGGCAGGGCCTGCACCCCCTGGGCCTCCCCCCAGCACACTCAGGCTGCAGCGGGTGCCTGCAGCCCTCCTCTCCTGGTCAATGAAACACACGGTCCTCCCAAACCCAGCGCTGCAGGCCACGTGTCCCGTCAGTGGAAGTTCTTCACACACTATGTCTGTGATACGCTCTAAGAGAGCGTGAAAGAACAAGCTGACAGTTTGGGGTCATGGGCACCAGCCCTGGGGGCAGATGCAGGCAGGCAGCTGTGGGAAGGCCAAGGAAGGGGCAGGGTCCTGAGGAGGGCTCCGGGAGGGGGGTTCCTCCACCAGGATGACAGACGACTCCTTTGGGGACACAGTGAAGACGGAGGTAGCAGTGGGAGAGAAGGGCACGCGGCCTCCTCTTCTCCACATGGGAGGCTTTGGGGAGGTGAGCCAGCACGTGGGCACGCAGTCGGACGCAGACCAAGGCCACACAGCTGCCTCTTAAAGTTTGATGGGGAGAGAAGAGCTAACAGGAAGGAGGCAGAAGAGGAGGGTGGTAGATGCCCCCATTCAGAGTGAGACATACTGGGCGAAAGTCTGCCTCTAACACGCATTTTTATAAGACTGGACAGTTTTCTGGGGGATGATAACATCATCATGAGAGCAACTTCAGTAAGTTCTTATCACGATACGTGATGACCTACTGTACATGCAGCCTGATGTGAGCACTATGTAAACTTGACTCTGCCTTGAGCCTGTGTCTTCCCTGGGAACCAGGGATTATTCCCACTTCACAGCTGAGGGTAGTAAGGCTCAGAAAGAGGAGACCTGAGCAAGAGCATAGGGCGACCCAATGCCAGAGCCACTAATTGAACACCTTGGTCTGGACATCTCCAAGGCCCAGTCTGCCTCAACCTCCCTCTTGGCCTCTCTTAGGGCCCATATTGGGAGGAAATGTCAAGTACAATTTCTGAATCCTGAGCTTGGAAAGTCAGGCCAAGAAGTGCAGCAAATATAGTACACATGACATATCTGGTGGGAAGCTAAAAAATGTCAAGTTTTGAAACCATGAATTATTTTTCTTCTGTTTCCTCAAATCAGTGCAAGCCCATCTGCGTGGGTTTTCCTAAGGCAATATGCTGAGAACAAGCTCCAGCCAGGTCTGTCCCACACTCTGAAGCCTCCGTGACACTACCGGAAGCAGCACGGAGAACACAAGGGTTAGAAAAATGGTAGCTGCCTTGTGATAGATCTCAGAAGCCCTGGCAAGTCCTTGAATTCCCCTCCTACACACACAGCCTCTGTGCTTCATTTAATAAGAAATCATGCCTCCACTCCCCAATCAGAACTATGGGGCTTGTTAAGAAAGTCCCCAGGACAACACGCTCCCAATTTCTTCCCAAGTTGTGCATGACTGATACTAGGAAAAGGAAGAGAAGGATGCATTCCAGCCCTTTCTATATATGTTTCCACTAATCTTCATAGTACTCACACAGGATAGATGCTCCTAGGGCTCCCATGTCTAGCTGAGGCTCAGCCAGGTAGAATAGCATCTTAGAATCAGGGACTACTAACATCCAAAGAACACTCACTTCAGCAAACATGAGTGCAGAGCTAGTTTGAACTAAGGCAGCTAAACTACAGAACACTGGAACAACGATAGACTTCTCAGAAAAAAAATGTAATCTAATTTTCCCATTTCAAAAATGTAAAACCTGAGTCCCAGACAAAGAGATGTGCCCTGTAATTGTTTACATACCATGTTGAGTCTTTGGACTTACCCCATTAGGCTCTTGTTTACTCACACCGCACTTACACATCATTTCTTGAGCTCTCTGAGAACAAGGTACCTGTACTAGACTCCTGCAGGGTTCCACCCAGAGCCTCTATCCCAAGCAGATGCACCCATCCCCCAGCTGCCGTGAATGCTGGCTGCTAATAGCTCACAGCTGCAAACTTCTCTGGAGAAATGCCCCAAACTGATGGGAGCATGTGGCTAGAGTGGGCTGAAAAGTCATTGTCACACTCTGCCCCCCACGGTGGCTGCACACAGCCAATGAAAGACTGATTCCTTGGGCCCTCAAAGCTCAGACCCTGACCTCATGTTGGGACACTTTCTAGAGCTCCATGCAATCAGGCTCATGTGAGTCTCCATTGGAGAAAACACCCTTCCTTAGCTCACGCTCTTTTGCTCAGTATCCTTTTCCCAAAAAGCAACCCTTCAATACATCGCTTGCACAACATTCATTGCTGTCTCATGCTCCACTTCTAGGGAATCCATCCTAAACTACTGTCTAAGGAAGGTGGGTTGTGGGAGACATCACACAGGTAGAAGTCACTGAAAGTGGACACTGAAATCTTAGCTTTGTAAGTCTTCCCTGGATAATACTACTAGAATGTTTTATACATCCTCCAAATGAGACCTTGGTGCTAAGTAAACTCAATGGGGCTTCAGAAACATCTGGTCAACCCCTTCATTTTAGCAGTGCAATGGCCAGCCCCCAATGGGTGGATGCAACTTACCCAGCTCACGTGGTATTGGGACCCCCATCTATTCCCCAGAAAGAATAGTACAGTCAGACCAAAGACATAGTCGCACTTCTGCTATGGAATGTATTTTCACCAGCTGCAATCTAGGTGGGAGGACTTCTCTATCGTGGAAGAAGGTGGGGTTGGTGTGCAGAGGTCTCACAGATTCTAATCTGGCTGCATTCCCACTTACAAGGCATTGCTCCAAGAGTGAACGCCATGCTCCTTGGCCCAACATGAGGTATTTTCACAGGCAGTGCCCTCAAGCCTCTGTGATTGACACCCCATGCTCCCTAATGCAACCTGAATTCCATGCACCCCCATGTACAAGAATGCTCTACTCTTACTGGTCCACACTAGAGTATATATAGAATTACCACATAAAATACAGATGCAACGTTAAACATGAATTTCAGATAAACAGCAAATACATTTTGGTATTAGTATGTCCCATATAGTGCATGGGACATACTTACACTCGAAACTATGTGTTCAGCTAATATGGCATGTTGTTTACTTCCTCTGCCCTGCAGTCTTGAAAAACTCCTCATCCTCCAAAACCAACTCAAGCTGAACCTTTTATGGACAGCCGTCTCTAATTCTGAAATAGTCACTTTCTCCTTAGGGGCAGTGTGCCCTGGGCTCTGGTCAGCTAGAGGGCCGCTGTCACAGTGTTTTAATGTTACTATCAGGAATGGCTTCAATACGGGGCTCCCTAGGAACCACATGTGCCTCCATTCACACATTTATTCGTGCACACATGTATGCATTCGTTCATTTATTCGGTAATAAGACCTCAGCATCATCTCCAAGTGTGTGGCACATGTGGGTATAGAATTGGCACATCAATAAATAAAAGAGACATGTTGCCTGCTGTGATAGAGCTTGCAACCCAGTGGATGAGGAGGGTGTTGGGAAGTAAATAATTGATTTTAAATTATTATCAGTCTTCCAGAAAGAGCAAACTAGGTACTTTGACAAAGAATAATGGAGGTGGATAATAGCTAGAGTGATCATGGAAGGCCTTTTAGGGAGATAACATTTTTAACTAGAACCTGAAGGATAAGAAGTAGTCAAGTGTATGAAGAGCAGAGGAAAGGAGGTTTCAGCAAGAAAGCACAGCCTGTCAGGAGGGCCTGAGGCCAGAAAAACCTGAATGTATCAGAGGAACTGAGTAGACAAGAGGGAAAAGAAGCATGAGATAAGTCTGGAGCCCTAAGTAGTAGCCAGATCATACAAGATCTTACCAACAATGTTAAGGAGGTTATTTAAAATAAAGTGGGAGGCTGTCAAAGGGTCTTAAGAGAAATGACACAATCAGATTTGTATGTTTGAAAGATCACATGTACTGATGGAGGTTCCTCAAAAAAACTAAAACTAGAACTGAAGAAATCCAAAACACTAATTTGAAAGGATATATGCACCCCTATGTTCATTCCAGCATTATTCACAACAGCCAAGATATGGAAGCAACCTACGTGTTCATCAACAGACAATTGGATAAAGAAAATTTAGTACATACATATGTACAATGGAATACTACTTGGCCACAAAAAAAAGAATGAAATGTCACCATGTACAACAACATGCATGAACCTAGAAGGCATTATGCTAAATGAAATAAGTCAGACTGAGAAAGACAAATACCATATGCTCTCACAAAACAGAAATAGACTCATGGATACAGAGAAAAAACTGACAGTTACAGGATGGGAGGGGGGTTGGGGGGCCTGGTGAGAAAGGTGGAGGGATTAAGAGGTACAAACTAGTAGTTACAAAGCAGTCATGGGGATATAAAATACAGTGGGGGAATATAGCCAGTAATATTGTAACAACTATGTATGGTGTCAGATGGGTAGTAAACTAATTGGGGACATCACTTCATAAGTTACATAAATATCTAACCACTATGTTGTATACCTGAAACTAGTATAAAAGAATATTGAACATCAACTAATTTTTTTAAAAAATAGCTCACACTTACTGCTGTGACCCTCTTTCATCTTTGAACCCACAAGATTCACATTTAATGCACTTAATAGTTGCTAAATAAATGAGTGTGTTTCCATATTTGACCCTGCTTTCCCCATCTACAACTGGACCATTGGAACTTCACCCAGGTAGGATGGTGTCTCACCATTCACATGTCCTCACTGTCAAGAAAATCATCAGGGAGGTATTTCAGATGCTCAGAATGCCTATTTGCTTTGGAAGGAGCTTTGATCTTCAGGAAGAACTGACATATAACATAGCAAACTTGTACCAAGTAGCATCTTGGCTTTTAAATTAAATGTCAGCACTGGTTTTCTACCAGGCAGCTGGCCCAGGCTTCTGGAAGGCAAGTTCTGATCAACAACAGACCCCAGATGGGGCAAAAGAGAAACTGCCTTCAGGGGACATGGGGGATGACAGCACACCCACTCCCAGCATGCTGATGCTGGGACATAGGTGGTTCATCCTAGTGAGTGAGAGAAAGAGAGAGTGTGTGTGTGTGACCAGCGGTGGGCAGGATGGGATCTTTCAGTTGTTAGGAAGGAGAAAGTGACAGAAGGGAGAATGCTAAGTGAAATAAGTCCAACAGAGAAAGACAAAGACCACATGATCTCATTTATAGCAAGATAACGTACTTACTAACTAGCATGTTCACAAAATAAACAAATTCCCTTCCCCACAGTTTTCCCTCTTCATCATGTGAAAACCAAGCACTGAAGACCTTACAGGGCTCCTCTAACTCATAGGTACCAAGCAAGGTACGTTCCAAGGCTGGGGGAGGAAAAGAAGGGAGAGGGAAGGAGAGTCTCCTCTCCTGGACTTCAGTAAAGTGCGTATCCCTTATGTCAGGACTCTAGGGTCTCCAGAATTGCCCCAATATCTCTGAGGTTTTACAGCCTACTGTCCCCTTCTCTTTCTCAACTCGCCTCACCCCCGAATACCTTATACAGCTGTTAAACTTTAAACCCTTTGCTCAAAATGCTCTCCCCCAACTTTTCCTTCAGCTCTTAAATGTTAAAACTCTCAACACCTCCCAGACCCTAAGGTCTTCTGCCCTACCCCTACTAATGGGAAGGTTGACCACACCCTCCCCTGAGCACCCACTGCCTGGCACCTAGACCTTCCTCACACCCCTGGCTGTTGTCACCCCCGTGGACATCAACTCCTTTAAGAACCAGGAACCCCAGCTCTCCCTCTCTGAATGCCCTGCAAGGTCAAGCCCCATCGCTGGAGGTAGAGGAAGGGGGTAGGAAGCAAGATAACGTACTTACTAACTAGCATGTTCACGAGCACCTCATTTCGTTTTTGCAATGACCCTATATGATAGACTCCATTATCCACATGTTTCACATGAAAAACCCTGAAGTTCAGAGTGGTTAAGCAAAACCCCTGATCACCTTGGCATTAAGTAACGAAGTCTGAACTGAAGTCCAAGCCCATCGAATTCCAATGCTGATACCCACGAACACCGGCAGTCAAGCTCACCTCAAACGAAGACACTTAACAGTGTAAGACTATTGACCTCACTTTCCTGTCTGCAACATACTCTTCTCCTGAACTTTCTGCAAAGATCACTTTGTGCCCCCATCTCACACCTCCCCTGAAATCTGGTGTTAATGGGAGTGAGCTTGCTAAGCCTCCTGTGAACACTACAGGAATGTAGGCACTGTCTGGATTCCAAGGGACCAGATTGGACCAGAGGCACTGGAGCAGACGACATCTGCCACAAGTGCGAGAAGACATTTTAGTCGGCACTCGTTTGACGATCTCATCTGGAACATTCTCAGTCTCGAAGAAAGCAAACATCATAGCCAGCAGCAAGGATTTTACCGTGTACCCTTCCCGACCGGTCAGAAGTGGCTGACTACAAGCATATAGCAAGAAGGCTCCTGGTTGCCTGCTGCCAACACTTCGCAAGGTTGAGAAACTTTTGCTGATCAGGCCCCCCGGTCTCCCACAGGTGGGCTCTGACCATGCAGAGGGCCAGGAACGCTCCTTCCCGGGGCCGTGGCGGGAACGCAAGTTTCGTACTCCTGGCCATGCTGTTTCCTCCACCGGGAATTTACGCCCACCCATGTTTCCTCGTGAACTTCCCACCCTCCGAAATCCAAGTCACCAATGACCCTTTCCTGAGCTCTCTCTGAATCCCTGTGACTTGTTCTTTTTAAGCAGAGTGAATCTCTTTCAAACGTGATGCAAACAGCATCTTGTACAAGACTCTAATCGTCATTCATTCTGCAGACACATATGTACCACGCACCGTGCCTGGTGGTGAGACTACAGCAATGAACCAAAGAAACTAAACACCTGTCCTCGTAGGATTTGAGTTCTGGGCCATAAATTGTCCCATCGTGTGAGACTCCACCAGTGCATTGTTTGTGCCTCCAACAAAGACCCTTCATTGTCTTCTTTGTTTCTCCAGGACAAAGCACGGTGCCCAGCCCTTGGTAGGCATTCGATCACTGTCTTTACGTTCAACAGGGGAAGACATATGTCATGACTTGCCCGGAAGCCAGGATGCCTGGCTTTGTAACAAACAACCTGTCTGACTTCAGACCCAAACCAGTTCCCATTCTCAGGCATAGTTTCCTTGTAGAAACTGAGAGCCAGGGAGGGGTGCTCTCAGGGGTACTCAGAGCAATAGGCGGTAAGGAATTACAATAATCCACAGCATTTCTCACAGGAAAGGTGGGGGCGGGAATTAAAAGCTCTGGGCAGATCCAAACTGGATTCGGACCAGTTACCAAGAACCCTGGAGGCCCAGCCAGCTCCTTCTGAGCCTGAGCCTGGCTCTCTGGTAGCCAATCTGCAGATCAATCTCATTGATCCTGCTGGGTTACAAAGCTACTTCTCAAGAGATGGTGTGACAGTGATGTTTCTTCCTGCCACAAAATAGTTACACACAAGGTGTGAAGAAAACCCTGACATCTCAGCTGCATCCCATGTACCTCACAAAATAGGGGGGACAAAGGCATCTTGGCAGATACTGTGAATAGGATGGGACAACCCCTTAGGGTTTTTTTTTCTTCTCACCTCAAAATGTCAATGGATTATGACCTAAAGAGGGTTAATGACCAGAGAAGTAGAACCACTTCATTACACACCATCATGCCTTAGGCATATGGAAACCCTTCTTTTTTAAATTTATTTTTATTGTTAGGCTTATTGGGGTGACATCTGTTAGCAAGGATTACATAGGTTTCAGGCATACAATTCTACAGTGCATTGTCAACTTGATGTATAATAAGTTCACCACCTAAAAGTGATTTCTCTCCACAAATTTATGGACAAATAATTTTCAATAAAGGAGCAAAAAAATACAATGGGGAAAAGACAGCCTCTTTAGTAGGTGGTGCTGGGAAAACTGGAAAAACATATGCAAAAGAATGAACCTGAGCTGTGAACTCTCTCCATATACAAAAATTAACTCGAAATGGATTAAAGACCTTCATATAAGACCTGCAACAATAA